>OW052222.1:220523141-220621171 GCA_932526605.1 Nephrotoma flavescens | reverse complement strand
GGCTGTCGTATCTGATTTAGGGCCCACCAACCAGAAGTTGTGGAAAGAGCTAGGTATTTCAGATACGTTGACCTTTTTCTCAAATCCTGTCGATTCAGATAAAAAAAAATTCGTATTTGCGGATGTTCCGCACCTTCTAAAGTTAATTCGGAATCATTTTATTGATGGATTCATTTTAAAAGACGAGATTCTAAACCAATATCCAATACGACAACTAATTCAGTTCACAGGCAGTCTGGAACTGAAAGCCATACACAAAATATCTGCAATACATTTAGACGTCCGCGGACCACAGCGAATGAAGGTAAAGTTGGCAGCTCGCCAAATCGCTTGAGCGCTGCGCTTTGTTGGGCTATTTAGGTGAATGTTCTAATTGGACATCTGTTGCAAGATTTATAAAAGCTGTCAACGACTGGTTTGACTGTTTTAATGTTAGGGTCCCCTTTGCCGATCACAGGGTTTACAATAAAAGGATTTGGTCTCGCGTTACAGGAACAAACGGCAGTTATCATTTCGTTTTCTGAGATTATCAGAAAAATGCGAATTAGAAGCAAAAGTAACATGTTGTCTTTCCAAAAAGGAATTTTAGTTAGTAATTCGTCTTTGAAAGGGGTATTCGTACTTAAAAGCCAACTGGAATAATGTTGTTTTTTTACTGACCTATAGGCTAAATCAGGACGCGACCATTAAAAGCAAATCGAATTTAAATACCGATTTAGGTCATACTTACTAGGCCGAAATCAAGACATATTGTCTTCTGTGCAAAATTTTACGGAGGACAGTTAATCTGTCTTGTATTATTCGATGTAATACCGATCATTTGATCAAGCTCAATCTACCACACCTATAAATTCAACATTCAATTATGGTTAAGATGCCGAAATTGTGGAGTTAAATTCTCCAACAATGTCGTATGTTGCTTTACGTACGCTTGGGATTACTGACCTTGGTGACACCGAAATGTTAAATCACGTTCTCGCTTCGTCTAACAAAGATTAAACATATAGTTGGATTAATCATCTTAGTGAGGGAGCCTTATATAAACCAACCAGTTTTTTAGCTGGCATTGAAGGCCTAGAAAAGATTTATAAATTTTTGAATGACAATCAAGACGGAGCAGAGCGTCTTCTCATTACTGAAATATATACAGAAGCATTTGGATCTTCCTGAGAAAATAAATCTTCCATCATATGTTAAATCTATTCTTTCGAAGCCGTTTATATTTCCGAATGAGAACGCTTAACCGGCGAATGTGTAAAGCAGCCAAAATTATGCGAATTTTGTTAATGGAAAAAAAAAATTAAATTAAATGAAATCTTTCTTATATGATAATTATTATTTCTTATGTGATTAGCTACCTATATTGTCGAATTGTGTTATATAAAAGAAAAAGAAAAGCAAATATATTATAAAACAATAAAATGAAAATTGTTTTAATTTAAACAATCACCAATAATGGAAAATCTCTTTAGATCACTTATTCCGGGTGGCCGGTTTGTACGAAACCTCTCCTTGGTTAAAAAAAATTACTAAATTATTTTTCGAAATAATACATTTTTATGAAATATTTCACCATTTCACCATTTCGAAATATTTCACCATTTCGGTTTTTGAAAATTTACCCTAAATAAAACTTTTGTCACAACTGAGTACGCACGGGTTGACAATGGGTCTATTTTTTAATTCAACCCAAGTAAGCAGGCTTACTCTGGGTAGTGCACACCGAGCAAAGGTTGTACTGGGTAAAATTATCCGGTGTGCATAGAGTAATCAATTGTTTTTTATTTTGCACACTCTTCGTACACTGACATTAATTTCAGAGTAAAATGTGAAGAACCGAGTATGCACTGTGTAACAATTTTCTCTTCTTCTTATGAATATATAAGAAGATAATTATTCTCAGTCACCGTTTTAGTTCATTTTTTGAACGTTTCATGGTGGGTTTATCTATAAGAAGAGAAAATTATTATCATGTTTTTCGGTAAATTCAATTATTTTTCAAAAACTCTATGGCAAACTGATCGAACAATTTGTCCTAAAACTGGTTTTTAGGGGTTGCAAATTTACCACATTTTTCATTTACAGGTAAGTGATAAAAGTTCGCTCGGTTTACCGATTTACCGGTAAATCAATAGCTTTTAAATGCATATTTAACATATGTAGTTTCCAACCAACAACTTAAAACGAGAATGTGGTCATCGAATTTTTCATGTCAGTTAATATTTTATTAAAGAGAACATACAAAATATTTAATTCATTATTCGTTTTATTAATTCATTTAACATTATATTATTTCTGAATTTATTACCTAAATAAAATTAACTTTATTTTAGATTTCCATTAATAATTTGCCCTTATTAAAATAACCGCGTAAAAAACAAATAGTATCAATTGTCCGATCATTTAGGGTGGTATCCCATCAGAGGCTCGACGCAAATCGAATTTTCATCATCGATTACAATCGGTGATGTTAATAAACACAACTAAGACCATTTGATGGAGTGCAGAACTCAGCGCCGACCCACCGTCCACGTCAATGTACAAGTTGACATGGAGCTTGCAATGTGCAGGTGGTATACTGGCAGGCTGTCTACGCGATCGATAGACGACATTGAGTGGAATCTTTCACAAGCGCAGCTATACAATTTAATACTGAGTTTCAATAAAACAATAATATATAAATAGACAAAACACTGAAATGTGTTGTGACAAATAACCCATTGTAGGGGAGTATGCATCGCACAACACACTATACAAAATTTCATGACACATCTGACATTGAAGGCCCCTTTTTCGTTGCAATACATGTATCCTTTCTGACATAAAATGCTATTTGGCAAATATCGCATTGTATCCCACAATTTTTTTTAAAGATTTTATCAAATTTAATTTTTTTATATCTTAAATTTTAAAAAAACTTAAAGCTTTTGTCTTTATAAATTACGCGGTTAATGGTTTATAAATATTATATCTTGATATAAATCTCTTGGAAATTTAATTGCTGTATTAAGCGCGCATAATTTTGAATTTCTGTATTTAGTGCGATTTGATTGTACGATTTGATTATTCTCCAATTAAAATATTTATTTTAAGCTGTGTAATTACTTTCGAGTTTCATACACTCAACAATTATTTATAAATTAAACAAAAAAAAAAAACGAAATCCATATTTTTAAAGTGTAAAGTGAAAGTTTTTATACCGACAAAATTGATTAATTATAACTAAAGATCAAAGTTAAAAATGCTAAAATTGATTGATCAATTTAATCGAATTAATTAGCGTATTTTAAATTTTGTTTAAGTTGGTGAAAATTATATTGGTGCTGTACATGAACACCAACAGTTAATTACGTTGAATGAAAATGGTTCTAATTAAGTATGATAGGTCAATGTTACCTCTTGTTACCTTTAGATAACTTATAATTTAGTTAATATTAGATTAAGAAATTTTAAATTCGTCTGCATTAATTACTTTAAAGATTTTCGGCTTTTTTATAGACAAATATTATTTTCTATGACATTCACATTGTTTGAGACCTTTCGGGCCACCAAAAAATGAGGTCATTTACTTACAATACTCTACTAAAAAGAAGTAGAAAATTCACTCAACCCCCCCATTAACCCCAAGGGTATTTGTGTGTACAGAGCCACACAACCCTTTACAAAAATGAGAACTTCCTCAAGTTTCCTCTTGGCAGTTTGGTTTCGTACCGATAAAAGTTGGTCTACTCATCAGGTTGCAACGACCAAACTGCAAAAATTTACCTCTTGCTTCACACCTATAGTATGAAACAAGAACATTTCGATTTAGCGAATTATATCCCCAAATCAGAAAACTCTTGGAATTTCTCATTTTATATGTGTGTATTAGCCCACACTAAATAAATTAAGAAATTTTAAATTCGTCTGCATTAATTACTTTAAAGATTTTCGGCTTTTTTATAGACAAATATTATTTTCTATGACATTCACATTGTTTGAGACCTTTCGGGCCACCAAAAAATGAGGTCATTTACTTACAATACTCTACTAAAAAGAAGTAGAAAATTCACTCAACCCCCCCATTAACCCCAAGGGTATTTGTGTGTACAGAGCCACACAACCCTTTACAAAAATGAGAACTTCCTCAAGTTTCCTCTTGGCAGTTTGGTTTCGTACCGATAAAAGTTGGTCTACTCATCAGGTTGCAACGACCAAACTGCAAAAATTTATAATAATATAATTCGCTAAATCGAAATGTTCTTGTTTCATACTATAGGTGTGAAGCAAGAGGTAAATTTTTGCAGTTTGGTCGTTGCAACCTGATGAGTAGACCAACTTTTATCGGTACGAAACCAAACTGCCAAGAGGAAACTTGAGGAAGTTCTCATTTTTGTAAAGGGTTGTGTGGCTCTGTACACACAAATACCCTTGGGGTTAATGGGGGGGTTGAGTGAATTTTCTACTTCTTTTTAGTAGAGTATTGTAAGTAAATGACCTCATTTTTTGGTGGCCCGAAAGGTCTCAAACAATGTGAATGTCATAGAAAATAATATTTGTCTATAAAAAAGCCGAAAATCTTTAAAGTAATTAATGCAGACGAATTTAAAATTTCTTAATTTATTTAGTGTGGGCTAATACACACATATAAAATGAGAAATTCCAAGAGTTTTCTGATTTGGGGATATAATTCGCTAAATCGAAATGTTCTTGTTTCATACTATAGGTGTGAAGCAAGAGGTAAATTTTTGCAGTTTGGTCGTTGCAACCTGATGAGTAGACCAACTTTTATCGGTACGAAACCAAACTGCCAAGAGGAAACTTGAGGAAGTTCTCATTTTTGTAAAGGGTTGTGTGGCTCTGTACACACAAATACCCTTGGGGTTAATGGGGGGGTTGAGTGAATTTTCTACTTCTTTTTAGTAGAGTATTGTAAGTAAATGACCTCATTTTTTGGTGGCCCGAAAGGTCTCAAACAATGTGAATGTCATAGAAAATAATATTTGTCTATAAAAAAGCCGAAAATCTTTAAAGTAATTAATGCAGACGAATTTAAAATTTCTTAATTTATTTAGTGTGGGCTAATACACACATATAAAATGAGAAATTCCAAGAGTTTTCTGATTTGGGGATATAATTCGCTAAATCGAAATGTTCTTGTTTCATACTATAGGTGTGAAGCAAGAGGTAAATTTTTGCAGTTTGGTCGTTGCAACCTGATGAGTAGACCAACTTTTATCGGTACGAAACCAAACTGCCAAGAGGAAACTTGAGGAAGTTCTCATTTTTGTAAAGGGTTGTGTGGCTCTGTACACACAAATACCCTTGGGGTTAATGGGGGGGTTGAGTGAATTTTCTACTTCTTTTTAGTAGAGTATTGTAAGTAAATGACCTCATTTTTTGGTGGCCCGAAAGGTCTCAAACAATGTGAATGTCATAGAAAATAATATTTGTCTATAAAAAAGCCGAAAATCTTTAAAGTAATTAATGCAGACGAATTTAAAATTTCTTAATTTATTTAGTGTGGGCTAATACACACATATAAAATGAGAAATTCCAAGAGTTTTCTGATTTGGGGATATAATTCGCTAAATCGAAATGTTCTTGTTTCATACTATAGGTGTGAAGCAAGAGGTAAATTTTTGCAGTTTGGTCGTTGCAACCTGATGAGTAGACCAACTTTTATCGGTACGAAACCAAACTGCCAAGAGGAAACTTGAGGAAGTTCTCATTTTTGTAAAGGGTTGTGTGGCTCTGTACACACAAATACCCTTGGGGTTAATGGGGGGGTTGAGTGAATTTTCTACTTCTTTTTAGTAGAGTATTGTAAGTAAATGACCTCATTTTTTGGTGGCCCGAAAGGTCTCAAACAATGTGAATGTCATAGAAAATAATATTTGTCTATAAAAAAGCCGAAAATCTTTAAAGTAATTAATGCAGACGAATTTAAAATTTCTTAATTTATTTAGTGTGGGCTAATACACACATATAAAATGAGAAATTCCAAGAGTTTTCTGATTTGGGGATATAATTCGCTAAATCGAAATGTTCTTGTTTCATACTATAGGTGTGAAGCAAGAGGTAAATTTTTGCAGTTTGGTCGTTGCAACCTGATGAGTAGACCAACTTTTATCGGTACGAAACCAAACTGCCAAGAGGAAACTTGAGGAAGTTCTCATTTTTGTAAAGGGTTGTGTGGCTCTGTACACACAAATACCCTTGGGGTTAATGGGGGGGTTGAGTGAATTTTCTACTTCTTTTTAGTAGAGTATTGTAAGTAAATGACCTCATTTTTTGGTGGCCCGAAAGGTCTCAAACAATGTGAATGTCATAGAAAATAATATTTGTCTATAAAAAAGCCGAAAATCTTTAAAGTAATTAATGCAGACGAATTTAAAATTTCTTAATTTATTTAGTGTGGGCTAATACACACATATAAAATGAGAAATTCCAAGAGTTTTCTGATTTGGGGATATAATTCGCTAAATCGAAATGTTCTTGTTTCATACTATAGGTGTGAAGCAAGAGGTAAATTTTTGCAGTTTGGTCGTTGCAACCTGATGAGTAGACCAACTTTTATCGGTACGAAACCAAACTGCCAAGAGGAAACTTGAGGAAGTTCTCATTTTTGTAAAGGGTTGTGTGGCTCTGTACACACAAATACCCTTGGGGTTAATGGGGGGGTTGAGTGAATTTTCTACTTCTTTTTAGTAGAGTATTGTAAGTAAATGACCTCATTTTTTGGTGGCCCGAAAGGTCTCAAACAATGTGAATGTCATAGAAAATAATATTTGTCTATAAAAAAGCCGAAAATCTTTAAAGTAATTAATGCAGACGAATTTAAAATTTCTTAATTTATTTAGTGTGGGCTAATACACACATATAAAATGAGAAATTCCAAGAGTTTTCTGATTTGGGGATATAATTCGCTAAATCGAAATGTTCTTGTTTCATACTATAGGTGTGAAGCAAGAGGTAAATTTTTGCAGTTTGGTCGTTGCAACCTGATGAGTAGACCAACTTTTATCGGTACGAAACCAAACTGCCAAGAGGAAACTTGAGGAAGTTCTCATTTTTGTAAAGGGTTGTGTGGCTCTGTACACACAAATACCCTTGGGGTTAATGGGGGGGTTGAGTGAATTTTCTACTTCTTTTTAGTAGAGTATTGTAAGTAAATGACCTCATTTTTTGGTGGCCCGAAAGGTCTCAAACAATGTGAATGTCATAGAAAATAATATTTGTCTATAAAAAAGCCGAAAATCTTTAAAGTAATTAATGCAGACGAATTTAAAATTTCTTAATTTATTTAGTGTGGGCTAATACACACATATAAAATGAGAAATTCCAAGAGTTTTCTGATTTGGGGATATAATTCGCTAAATCGAAATGTTCTTGTTTCATACTATAGGTGTGAAGCAAGAGGTAAATTTTTGCAGTTTGGTCGTTGCAACCTGATGAGTAGACCAACTTTTATCGGTACGAAACCAAACTGCCAAGAGGAAACTTGAGGAAGTTCTCATTTTTGTAAAGGGTTGTGTGGCTCTGTACACACAAATACCCTTGGGGTTAATGGGGGGGTTGAGTGAATTTTCTACTTCTTTTTAGTAGAGTATTGTAAGTAAATGACCTCATTTTTTGGTGGCCCGAAAGGTCTCAAACAATGTGAATGTCATAGAAAATAATATTTGTCTATAAAAAAGCCGAAAATCTTTAAAGTAATTAATGCAGACGAATTTAAAATTTCTTAATTTATTTAGTGTGGGCTAATACACACATATAAAATGAGAAATTCCAAGAGTTTTCTGATTTGGGGATATAATTCGCTAAATCGAAATGTTCTTGTTTCATACTATAGGTGTGAAGCAAGAGGTAAATTTTTGCAGTTTGGTCGTTGCAACCTGATGAGTAGACCAACTTTTATCGGTACGAAACCAAACTGCCAAGAGGAAACTTGAGGAAGTTCTCATTTTTGTAAAGGGTTGTGTGGCTCTGTACACACAAATACCCTTGGGGTTAATGGGGGGGTTGAGTGAATTTTCTACTTCTTTTTAGTAGAGTATTGTAAGTAAATGACCTCATTTTTTGGTGGCCCGAAAGGTCTCAAACAATGTGAATGTCATAGAAAATAATATTTGTCTATAAAAAAGCCGAAAATCTTTAAAGTTAATATTAGATGTTACGAGTGACATAATAAGTTTACACTGAAATTTTACTTGATCTTAATAACTTTAATCTTACAAGAGCCAGATTTAAAGGCTTGCTAAATTTTGTCTTTTTAAAAATTGTTTGAGTCATTTGTGTACAGTAGAATTAACACACGCTTTGTCTGTTGAAATTGTAGGATCTGTAAACTCTCATTTAAAGCTACAAAACCATACCTAAATATGCTCGGGAATTGTTAATTGTCGAACAAAGCAACACATAATAAAACAACTTTAAAGAAAAACGAAACTACCATAATAGCAGTAGCAAAACCAATTTTTAATTTGAATAAATTTCCACAAAAGAAATTTCAAAATTGTTTTCCGTGCCAATTTTTGGTACCGCAATTTTGGTAAATCTATTGTTGTCATCTCTTTAAATGTTATATAACGTTGGTCTCAAACTTGATACTACTCGTAGCTAGACGTCTGCTTCCCATTATCCAGTCGATATATACAGAGATTCAAAATAATCTTGATGTAACGTAAATTGTTTGCACGCCACTGCTCTATAAACGCTGTTTCGGATGACAGACGCTTACTATATTTTATAAGTAAGCAGGTTTTACATTATATTAAGAAAACAGTATTTTATTTTAATTTTACTGACGCTTTCAGAGTTGTGTGTGCTTTGGTTCATTGAATTCTAGCCAAACAGTTGCCCAGGGTTTTGTGGGGGCGCCTAACAGAGAGGGAAATAATTTGACAACAACTACACGATTCATGTTAAGCGACCGTTGCTTGCGTTAATACAAGTTTGGATGACCGCATGGGAAAATCATAAAATTATAATGTGGAGGGAAGCGAGATCATCTCCTCAGGCATGTCCATTCACGCCTGATGAGATGATTCGCTCCCTTCCACATTATATTACAAATACTTTTATGATTTTCCCTTGCGGTCACCCAAACTTGTATCAACGCAAGCAACGGTTGCTTGATATGAATCGTGTAGTTGTTGTCGAATTATCTCCCTCTCTTTTCCTCTCTCTCTCTCTCTCTCTCTCTCTCTCTCTCTCTCTCTCTCTCTCTCTCTCTCTCTCTCTCTCTCTCTCTCTCTCTCTCTCTCTCTTTCTCTCTCTGTTATGCGATCCCACAAAACAAACACTCTAAAACATCATTTTCAATTTTTATTATATCGCATAGTTATTCTTCTTGAACAGCTAAGAATGTATGCGATACCATACTGCTTTTACGAACAATGATTGTATAGTATTCACCTTCGCTTTTGTGATTTCTTCAATTTGTGGTTGTGAGGCATACTCAAAAAATAGTAAGGACTTAAATAGACCGTTCGATAAAGTGGACAATCTCAAGTTGATGGGGTTTAAATCACTAGATGCACAATTCTCAGGATTCTCTCTAGAGCAGCTCTAACCACTACTGTTGCTATGCACTCTTCATCGTGAGTTAGTTTCAAATTGTTTACTCCACTCCGTAGGTTGACAGTTTGAGCTTTGCAGTATGCAAAATGATGAGTGTGAAGTTCATACCAATTAACAAAAGTACGCATCTATGGGAAATCAAACTGTAAAAATATTTCTTATAGAAATTTTGAGTGAAAACTTAAATTTCATCAGATTTAAAAATAGAATAATATTTAATAAATTAATTATTCTAATACTATGGTGCGAATGTATAGAGCTGTTTTTGTGAAAGCTCTCACATTGCTCAGGAATGTTATTTAATTAAAACTATTATCGGCTAATTTAAGTTTACAGTGTATTCAATTCTGGCAAATGACAAGACATCACGGAGACTACACCAAAAATCAATCAAATATAAGTTGATTTTTAGAGCCTGATTTATCAAGTGACGAGGAATAATATCCCAATGAACTTACAAAATATTTTCTTTAAAAAAAAGAGGCATTTAATTTTCTTATTTTTAAATGCAAATAATTGCCAATAACAAGAAATCATGGAGACTGCACCACAATGAAACCATAAAGGAATATCTCCAAAGGGTTTAACCTTCCAAACGCAGCATATTTTGTTCCAATTAAGATTGGCTCAGGATGAAAACATATTGGAATAAAAAAATACGGAGCCAATGAGAAGTTTGGTCGAAAAAAGGTCCTGACCCAATTCGTTCCAAATTGGAACGAAACATGTTTCTTTTGAAAGGTTAAACCCGTAGGAAATATTCCAATATGGTTTCATTGTGGTGCAATCTCCACGATGTCTTGTTATTGTGAGAATAAATGAGATTCACTCAAAAATCGTAAAGGGCCAATGAGAAGTTTGCTCGAAAGAACGTCCTGAGCCAATCTAAATTGGAACGAAATATGCTGCGTTTGATAGGTTAAACCCATAGGAGTTATTCCTATATGGTTTCGTTGTGGTGCAGTCTCCATGATTTCTTGTTATTGGCAATTATTTGCATTTAAAAATAAGAAAATTAGATGCCTGTTTATTTTAAAGAAAATATTTTGTAAGTGGGATATTATTGGGATATTATTCCTCGTCACTTGATAAATCAGGCTCTAAAAAGCAACTTATATTTGATTGATTTTTGGTGTAGTCTCCGTGATGTCTTGTCATTTGCCAGAATTGAATACACTGTAAACTTAAAGTAGTCGATAATAGTTTTACTTAAATAACATTCCTGAGCAATGTGAGAGCTTTCCACAAAAATAGCTCTATATATTCGCACCATTATTCTATTTTTAAATCTGATGAAATTTAAGTTTTCACTCAAAATTTCTATAAGAAATATTTTTACAGTGTGATTTCCAATACATGCGTGTTTTTGTTAATTGGTATAAACTTCACACTCATGAGTCTCCCCCAGTTGTAAATTTGTCTAACATGCCATGCACGTGAATAATTTTTTTGGGAAAGACATATGATTCTTCTTCTGATGGTTTTTTCTATATGCGTATAAAAAAAAAATACACTTTATGGTAGATTTTTGATAGTATGTCGACTACATGATTAATTTATCGCACCTCATATTAGTTTCTCAAGTGTCTTATCGTAGTTGCAGTCCAAGTTCGGCGATAAGTATGAGACATGTCATATACATTTCGTCTTTGTATATGTATGACAAATGTATGACAAATCTTCCGTCTCACTTATTCTTTTAAGTATTTTTTAATATGGCGTCGGTGTGCTGTGTTCCTCTCTTTGTGACAGTACCATTGGCCTCCTCTCTCTTTGTGACAGTGACAGTGCCATTGATATTATTTTTATTTTTTTGTATACTTCGTTAACAATTTGTTTGTGCAATTGGTAAGTACTTAAACATTTTGTAATTGTTGTATTCGGAAAAAAAATCTTTAAATTTCGTTACATTCGGTAAAAGTGTAAAGTTCAGCAAGTTGGATTACCAACACATGTGCCGGAAAGATGATTGTATTATTTTTAAAATATGCCCACAAACATACATAAAAATGCTTCGGACATATGATATACGATTCGTCTCAGATATATCTCATACAATTCGTCTATGACTTTTCAAATGTTCATTATTATGAAGTTATTTAGGATTTGCGTTCGAAGCCACAAAAAATTTGTCAAAACCACATGGAATATCAAAACTATATTTTGATAAGCAGCAGCAACAATTAAGTGTAATTGTTTAGGTTCGTTGTTCAGCCATTTCATCGATGTATACGCCATTTTCATCTGAGTGATATCTAAGTGTTCATATTTAAATCGGTTTACGATTAACTATCCTTGAGAACTATTAGAATTTATTGTATTAATTTTGATTTTTGCTCGAAGAGATAGAATCACGACACAAGATACTTAATCTATTTGTCTTACTTTCAACTAATCTTCCATACAACTACAACCGAAAAATTACTTTAATCAACAAACTCATTAAAAATACATTTCAAGCGATTTAAAAAAATTATTATTTTTAAACAAATCTAGAATTCTGATGATTGAAAATTTTACAAAAAATCCATGTGCGTATACATACACAAAAAAAAATCTAATTTCGAACCAATTTCGAATTCTCGCACTCGATCGAACACAAAAACAAAAACTTATAATTTATGTGGTGTACTAACGCGGCCTATGGTATGGAACACAGAAGAAATGAATAATTTCGTCGTTAATTTCAATTAGAGACCAAAAATGTGGAAATAAATCCGTCGCATTCATTTCATACCCGTAAAGACAGTACAGCACATATATCGTACAAGAACACGAACAAAGAAGAAAACACTTTACTTACACACATTTTCTTTTCAATTTCTTGTGTATTGATTTTTTGTGTTGATTGTTATGTTCTATAGAAAATGTTAAATAATGTACAAGAAAAACAAAGAAAAAATTAATTCTCTAATCCGAGCGCGCTACTTAAGTAGCTTAAAAGAAATTATCGTTTGACTAGACCACCCAGATGGTTGGTGTTACTCTTTCGTTATAGTAAAAGTAAAAATGAAAAAAATTCGTATTTCTCACTGTGATCATAAAATTTATTTACATCGCGCCGATTTTTTTTATTTTATTTGATTTTACATTGTTCGCTTGTACCCAGTATCGATCTACAAGTTTTCTGTTTGTTCGAATTTCTTATTATTGTGTTCTAAATTGTATATACAGAAGGTAAAAAAAAATCGCGCCCAAGATTTTATCTCAGATAAGCGATTTTGTCACACACATAAAACACAAGGACTTTAGTCTAATCTGAGCGAAGAAACCGCACATTATAAAGTGTGATTGCATATCGATGATCGTCTTATAATCGGTATATAGTATTGGGGTATTGGAACTATAGAAATTACAAGTGGTCGACAAGGAATGTTTGTGTGGCACAAGGAGTGTTTACTATTCCTTGTTTAGTTAAACATCGTTTTTGACACTTTATATTTGGCAGTCGTGAAAATATTCGTAAGCCAGCGTGTTTCAATCGTAAAAATATTTTTCAAAATCATACGCGGTTAATCGTCGGACACGGTTATTTATTATGGGGATAAAAATAATTGAAAACCTGCAGATCTAACAAGTTTTCCGACAAATGAATTCGTTGTTTATCACAAAATTGAGTGAAGAGACAGAAATCGTCGGTCCGGTTTCGCTTTATCAATTGCGTTATTTCGAAAATGATTTCGATTTAAATTTCCCACGACTGATTTGACTTCACCATAGGTAAAATTTGATATCTTATCTTGTTCATATTAGTTGTACAAGTGTCTAACATGATTATAAATAGATTTACGTCTGAAGCGTGAGAACGTAAATTATGTCCTCTGTTTGAACCACTTCGTTGAAGTTTGAGACTGAACGAGACGAACTGATTGATTGATTGATTGATTGGACTGTAGAACCAAGTACTTGACAGGTGGTCCCGGATAACGCCGGGCCTATTCCTACAGCCTTTTTACACATAACAATAGGAGGGATAGGAAAGGGTTTTTTTTTTTTTTTTTTTTTTTTTTTTTTTGGGACGGAACGACCCGGTTTCAGACACCTAGCGATCGTACGGCACAACACAATTCTAATCTACTTCTAACTACTAGAGGGAGGATAAAGGCTTAATAGGTTTGATGGATAACGATGGTTTTGGTCTTCAACAATTGCTTCTTTAAATCAGCAAGCTGAGGGAAAATTTTTATTATTTCACGTACATCTGGAAATTTTCTGAAATTTAATTCTAAATTAATGCTTTCCGGCTTCCTAAACAAGTTGATTGATTGAATCAGCCCGGTTACAGACATCTAGATAAAGTCGATAGTTAGTAACACATTAACAATAGGCAATTCTAATCTACACAATCTACAATTGGATGCTTCATTTGCCAAAACGATTAACAAAAAACAAAGCCGTAAAACAAAAAGTTGATAAAAACTGAGAAAATACAAAAATGGTTTTAAAATTCGTTAGAAATTGCAAATTTAGTTACTTTTAGTTTTGTCATTTAATGGTGTTAACACTTATTATTACTGTAATTTATTTTCAATGTATAGAGCCAACGTTGATATTAAAATTTACAAATATTCAAAAAATGGAGTTAATCGGTTTGGCTTGTGAACCATCAAAGGAATATTATTTCACCTACATCGGTAGATTTCCTGAAATTTAATTCTAAATTAATATTTTCCGGCTTCCTAAATAATATAAACATTTATTAATTTAATAATAATGCAATTCCACAACTTAAAGTAGAATTTCCTGAAACCATAATTGTTTAAATTACAATATTAAAAATTACTCTAAAATCCATAAGTATTTAATAAAAAATATGTGAGGCATCCCAAAGGCAATGTTACATATTCGATTAATTACCAAGTAATTTATACTGCACAGGACATATTATGCGGAGCATGGCAATGGAGCTTCATCGTTCCTCAACCAATTTCTGTCAAATATGGTATGTAGAATTGGATTGGCACCATAACATTATGCTCAATGGAA
Organism: Nephrotoma flavescens; assembly: GCA_932526605.1. Lineage (NCBI taxonomy): Eukaryota > Metazoa > Arthropoda > Insecta > Diptera > Tipulidae > Nephrotoma > Nephrotoma flavescens. The sequence goes on along the minus strand of OW052222.1, from coordinate 220,606,621 downwards.
CTAGGCCATTTCTCAACAAATGATGATCAAATTCAATGTACAAAGCTGAATTTGACTAAATTTTGGGATTCGGATATAACGAATTAAACCAGGCCGCCTCCTAACCTACAACTTTAAACTTCATTTTGCAGTGCTGGGCTAGGATTCTAATAAGAAAGGTCAGCTTAAATTGGGATTTTAACGTGTCTTTTTGATGAAGTTCTACAATTCGACCATTCTGAATGGACCTTGGGAATCATATTAAAAAATATATATATTGTCAAATCAGGTATTCAGAATTGGGTGGGGATTTAAAAATGGTATAAAGCGAAGTTTTGGAATTCGACCGTCCTAAGCAATTTATTAATCAATCATGTTCGAATCTGGTATGTTGAGCTAAATTGCGACTCCAACATAAATCCCGGATGAAGTTCTGGATCTTTCCACAAAACAAATCCGAAAGCAATCGGCCAATTAACTATCCAGTTCGTTTATTCACCATAGCTGAAACAAACTTCGCTTAACCCGCTAAGAGATGAACCAGTCAAATCCAGCTTCCCAAAACAAAAATTTGCTAGAATTCCAATCCAGCCCAATTCATACCCAAAAATTAATTTATGCATCTTCTGCAGTATACTGTCTAGAAATAGATTACTGAGACAATTTCGCACATCTCAGTCATTCAAAAACGATCAAGGTTTACGTGAGGTGATGGCACGAACGGAAAATAAAACCACGCGGAATGCTTCTTACATAATTGGTGCATGAGCAAGTCATTGAATAGGATTTAGAACTCATCAATACTTGTGTCTGACGTTCCCATGCAATTGTGAACCTGTTTCGAGAAATATTGTTGAGTCGGATAAATTCTTTCATAGAAAAGAGTGCCAGCAGTAAGCAATCTAAAAAATAACCAACATTAATAGCCCGAGGCACATCAAAGATTTACTTGTCGTTACAATTACAACGAAAATAAAAATTAAAAACCATTTTTCCTTTGCCATGCCGTAACACATATCGCTCATGACATGAAAAATTGAAGTTTGAGACTGAACGAGACGAACTGTTTGAAAACTTAACGAAAAGGTTCTATATAGCTGCTGGATGGTCAAGCAAGTTTAACCAAATCTGCCATTGTTAACAGTTACATCTTATTGTTAAAAAAAATATTACTGCAAAAATAAATAAATCATCAAACATACCGAGTTGCAGTAAAACTCTTACGACTTATGAGCGCAACCGACATACTTGACTTTTTGATTTTATTGACAATGTGAGCGAAATCATAAAAAAGTTTTAATCAGTTTAAACCATTTCTTAGAGCGATAAGAAATTGAATACGGCAAATTGACGCCGGTGAAAGCGAACCAATTGACACGGTGGGCCAAAAGTCAGCATGGGGTTTAAAAATTTAATGACTTTTTAGTTTTAATATTTTTTTTTTTTTTTCATATAAATAACAACTGGAAAATAAATAATAGAGAGATTCACAACTGATCAAAGAACCAGAATAATCAAACAGTTGGTCAGAAATGAAATCAACTTTATTGAAAATCTGATTATGAGTGATCAAGCTCATTTTCATTTGAATGGCTTTGTAAATAAGCAGAACTGCAGGTTCTGGGGTTCTGAAAATCCAAGAGCCATTCATTAACGCTAACTTATGATAGAACATTTTTTACGTCCTGCTCTTGAAAACAGACAAGAGATGTGGTTTCAGCAGGATTGATCCAATGCCCTTACTGCCCGAAACACAATGGTGCTTTTAAGGCAAATTTTTGGAGAGCAAATAATTTGGGAATATTTTCTTTGGGGTTATTTTAAAGAGCGAGTATATATGAACAAGCCCGAGACAATCCTTGAACTCAAGGCCAACATTGTTGCAGAAAATCGAACGCTATAGCCACAAATTTTGAAAGATGTTATGATAAATGCTTTAAAATGAGCCCATCATTGTAAGTAAAAAATTTCCGTTTTGTATATTTTATAATCTGAAGAAAAAAAAATGAACAAATATATAAACGAAAATGTTATTAAATTTTTAAACCCCATGGTGATTTTTGGCCCACCTTGTACAATCGCCGTTGATAACGCAAGTTAAACTGCGTATAAAGATAGCGAAGCTGCCAAAGCAGCAAAAGAACAGGTATTAACAAAAATGTGTTTAGCTACTTTCTTCGTGGGTATTGATAACCCTTGGGTTCAATGAGAAGGACCAGAACCCCAGAAATAAAATAAATAAATGAATGGCCAATATGTTATGGCCAACACCCGACTTTTGTTTACGATGGATTTATACATAAATTTGGAACACACCAATCTTGATTTCTTATAAAGTGTCTTGTATAATCAAAAACCATTATCCCTGTTAAATTTCAGAAAAAACCCAAGGTCAACCCTTTTGTTGGATCAAAATTGAATCTTTAAAAATATTTTAAGTATAAATGCCAAACATTTCAACATTGAAATACCTCCCATGGAAGCTGCCAGTTTCGTGCAAGGGCATCCCATTCGCGACTGGACCGTATTGATGCCTAATTTTGGTGAAATACATTTTTTTTTTATCAAAACTCATAATTTTCAGTTAAAATAAAAATCAACGGAACGGATTTTGTTTGAAAGTAATTTGTAATCATTTTGTCTTAATTATTTTCAGCCATAAATTATTCGAATTTTCCCATTTATGACAAAAGCTTAAGTATGAAACTTCTTGATCAGTCAATCCATCTATGGGTTGTAGAGAAGCTACCAGTAGTTAGTCTGCGTGGCACCACATACACACAGAGATTTTTAGAAATCTTTTTTTATGACTGACGATATATTGAATCATAAATTTGAAAAAATCTGGAGGTCATCATTTTTCATCAAAGAAAGTGGAAGATGCGACAGCTCAACCCGTATACAGAAATTCGGGCACAACAAGGTATGGTTACGGAAGATCTATTTCTATTATTAATTTTTGTGTGGTAAGCTTTTGGTTTCCCTCGGTTCTCAGGAGTATTACAAGCGGCAGTTGATTTAAATCAGGAGAACGAAGAATTGGCTTGGATCGATCGACGACTTTCCGTTTGGAGGCTAGTCTAAGCAGGCTAGCAAGCTCTATATTGGAAACAAAAGTTTGCCTCCAATCGAAATGACAACAAAGGATAATGTGAAAATTGACAAGACTTTTCTGTATTGGGGTTTAGGACTTTTTCCCAGAATATATTCCCCTGATGTTCCGGCCAATTACTCCGCCGCACATTACCCCCAAGGATGTGACTTAAGGAAAATTTTAGTCTCGGATTAAACTATAAAAACGCGTTTCGAACACAATGGAATTAAAATTGGGATGGAAATCGCATTTAAAAATTATTTCGGCCTAACACGTACGAACCCGCCATTTGCCAATCGGTCACTCTCCAACTATTCCCCTCCTCCCTGTCTGTCTAACTACATCAGGTTTAGTTAAATTGCCTTAGTTTAGAACCATCTTTTCACGTTTTCAACAAATATAATGATTACTTAGGAATTAGATAGTTCTCTAGCAATTTATTATAAGGAATGGTTTCAAAAACAAAAATTGGAAACTCTCACCCGAAGCAGTTACTTTGTACGGCGGAAAGGAGAATAAACTCCTAGACTGAAACCTAGTCTAGGCGGCCAAATCGGCGATTTGTTCGAGAACATAAGAAATTTAAATCGATAAAGTGTTTCAGTTCAGCAGTAATTTCACAATTTTTTTATTAAAATATGGCGGATTATCATCAGAATGTCATAAAACATCAAGTTTACAAAAATTTCACCAGATGGCTGTGCGTGTGTGTTTTTCTTTCTTCTGGGCGGAGGAGAAACCTTCAGCATAGGATTCATGTGTAAACCCCTTCCAAATATGCGGTAAACTGTGCCGCTCGACATATTGGAAATGCCATTGGGTATTACTCCACGAAGCTTGTTCAGGTTAAGCTTCCCCTTATGCACGATTTACATGTTCCATTTTTTTTCCCCAACAAATTTTTTACTGAAAAATAGAGCTGCACGCATATAAAAAAAATTGTACTAGTTAAAAAGATACTTAATAAACACATTTTTATTAATCACTTGGTTTTGTTTCGCAGAATATTTTTCAAAAAGTTTAAAAAATCACTCGATCGATTTCGACTTGTTAGGTCATCATCAAGAGTATCTACTCAGATAGATACTCCTGATGATGACCTAACAAGTCGAAATCGATCGAGTGATTTTTTAAACTTTTTGAAAAATATTCTGCGAAACAAAAACAAGTGATTAATAAAAATGTGTTTATTAAGTATAAGTGTGTTTCGCCAAGTGCCACGGCAAATAGCGTAAAAAGTAATAGTTAAAAAGAGTCAGCAATATAAACAAATAAGGCAATGCTATAATTTTTTTGTATGTCCCATAAATTTTGACAGTTCGAACAGCTTGCGTTTAAATTAGATAACGAACAACATCGAATTGCAAGTAAAAATAAAATAATTAATTACCGTTCATGTTTGCTCGCTTTGTTTGAATGATGTTTATGGCTGCTTCATGTTTATTTGAAACTTTTTTGAATTTTTAATATTTTACTGCTATAAAAATACTCATAGAAACTATATTTTATGGCAACACTCCCAGTTTTATGCCAACATTTGCTCAAATTAAAAACAAAAAAATTCAATTTTATTTTACTGGAATTCGTTTCGTGCTCCTCTCGCTAACGAAAATCGTAATATACTTAACCATTCATATTTTACTGGAAAAAAAATGGAACATGTAAATCGTGCATTATTTGGCTAGAATTACCTTCTTATTTCGTTTCGCTTCTTTTAACTAATTTCAATTTTATTTAATATTCTTTCGTTTCTTCTTCATCCACCCAAATTTTTTTTCTGTAGAGGTGTGGGTGGAGCGACAGGCTAAGAACCATCTCTTATAAAAACAACAAGTTTATGAACCCTACATATGGTCTCGGATTACCATATCGGATTCATCATAAACACGACCTCGGAAATGGTACGCGGACAGCGCTTTAAACATGGGGACATGAAAGGGGTTTAGCCTCCTAAGTCCCGTAGATCTCCAAAACCTTCAAAGCCAGGTAAAGATTTACATTTTAGACGTTTTGCACTACAAGAGCTTATAGATGATCTGAAAGTGAGGTCTATGATACCACCAATGGCTACACTCTTCATTACAGAGGCAATCAGAATAAGGAGAATCTGAAATTGTCAGATTCCGCACTATGAAATTTAACATCACAACCGTTATTGTAAATACATGGGCCGAGCTCATGTGCTTAGGGATTCTAGATAAAGTCGTGTGTATCTATTTAGAATCGTAATCCAATGCACTTAATGAAACCACTTTCAAATAACACTTGGTGTTTGATAGGGAGATGTACCCGCACCTGTGTTTTTAATTTGGCACTTGAGTGTGGAAAGGAAATGCAACATTGAAACTTCGTGCTGTATATTTAATAAATCAAGGCCAAATTCTTTGATATCATCAATGGTAGTTTGAAAGTGAACAACTGTAAAACCTAATTGCTTAGCAGCACCCAGTAGCATCTCCATGGCAAATATTGAAATCGGCTACCATAGTTTTGATAGCGTTGAAAACATTAAAAACCTCACAAAAAACCTAATCAAGGTTATTGCGATCAAAATATCTATTCCAGATTCGAAAACTGAAACTTTCGAAAGGATGATCATTCGTTTTATCTTTGGTCCAATTAACGTTGCAAAAAAAAACGATTATCGCCCTCGGGAAAACCACGAGATAAAGTAACTTCCCGAAGGTAGCGATATCGTCGTATTTATGAAATTCAATCGAGTTAGATTTAATGTTTGAACACTTTATTGTTTGTGTTACTGTATAAAAGTGTTGCTACTCTTTTTACTTTTAAAGCTTTCAGACCCTCACAGTTTTCTAATATTTCATCCGGAACACAATTTGCAATTATAAGACAGTCGGCAGTATTTCCTTCTTTCTCGGAAATTACATTAACGAATTTCCATAATTGATCCAGTGCACCTAGATGAAAATGGCGTCGTTGCTTTAAAAATATTTTGCTATTTGACACCAAGTATTTTCTAGTCGTATTAATTTTTTGTAGCGTTTCTTTCGCTTGCTCTTTTGTTTTAAGTCAGCTCTGGCTTGTTCTGAAGAGTGTTTCCATACGAATAAAATATTTGGGCTTGTATACTACATTCCCTATTGCCGTAATTTAGTCATCCACATCTAACTCCGGAGCAAGTTGATTCACCAAACAACGGTCTGGTTCCGAAAATTTGTGATTACACTGAAGAGCATCTGCATAAAAAATATGTTGCTTGTTGTAACTTCATTGTTGTTGCAATTTACTTAATAATTACTTGATGTTACTTGATGATGGAATATTCGGAATATTCCGAATTATATGACGTATGTTATATTCTACTTTTTCCATCCATTATTGCGATTTTAAATGTCTTTTTTAAATTTTTTTTTGTCATTGTTGACTATCGAACTCGGATTCGCTTAGTAAATATAAAATTTTACATTCGCACTCTACTGGGTAAACTTGCACTTCACTTTTGTAGCACCCCATCAAAAGGTTTTGACAAAAGTGATGAACGAATTCGTTTGGTCATCGTTAGGTCAGGTTTGGTCACCATATATTGGCGTTTGGTCATCAATGGGTCAGTTTTTATTGCGAAAAAACAAATTCAAAATTGTAGTAATTCAATAAAATCAGGTTCGTCGCTTATTTGAGAATTTCATTTTACAAAATTAATAAAAAAATCCAATTGGAATATACCATTTAGAACAAAATATTTCTTTTTTCAAAGAATTGTATCTAAAGTGGAAGACATATGATATATTCAATTCAAACTTCATAATTCGTTGTGAATTGGTCACTAGTTGTTTTCGTTTGGTCATCCCAACATAATGATTTATGGCGAAAATTCTTGAAAAACAAATAATTTCCACATGATTTTATGTGTTTGGGGTTGGAAGCTTAAATCATTATGTTTGGATGACCAAACAAAAAACAACTAGTGACCAATCCTCAACGACAGTTGACCAATAGCTTCCGATCTTTGGATTTATACAATTATTAGTATTGGTCAAGCTTCCAGCCCCGAACACTTGAAATCACGTGGAAATTTTGTGTTTTTTAAGAATTTTCGCAATAAATCATTATTTCGGGATGACCAAACGAAAACAACTAGTGACCAATCCTCAACGACAGTCGACAAACAGATTCCGATTGTTGGATTTATAAAATTATTAGTGTTGGTCAAGCTATCAGCCCCGAACATTTGAAATGGTGTGGAAATTATGAGTTTTTCAAGAATTTTTGCAATAAATTATTATGTTGTGATGACCAAACGAAAACAACTGGTGACCAATTCACAACGAATTATGAAGTTTGAATTGAATATATCATATGTCTTCCACTAAAGATACAATTCTTTGCAAAATGAAATATTTTTTTTCTAAATGGTATATTCCAATTGGATTTTTTATTAATTTTGTAAAATGAAATTCCCAAATAAGCGACGAACCTGATTTTATTGAATTTCTACAATTTTGATTTTGTTTTTTCGCAATAAAAACTGACCCATTGATGACCAAACGCCAATATGTGGTGACCAATCCTGACCTAACGATGACCAAACGAATTCGTTCATCACTTTTGTCAAAACCTTTTGATGGGGTGCTAGAAGTGTGGAGTCGTAAACTTGTTGGGTAAATCAAATAGCGCATGTACTCGAATTTGTTTGTGTTTTTAGAAGCAGCTTTTGTTGTCGTTAACAAACAAGAATGTCAAAACCATGTAATTTTTATAAAATTCTGATAGAAAGTTCGGTTGTTCATATAGAACATATGTTATGAGGGTTGGGTAAATCCGCACCTTTGATAACACTATATTCCAGTTCCAATGCTTGAGTTCACGTTTCTTTTCTCACTTGCGTACCCAGATGTCTGTATATCAAAATCATACTTAAAAAATTAATATTTGCTAACTAATATCATTGCGACTCCCCAACAATTGTTCACGTCAAGACGAAATCATGTCTTGAGTGGTTGAAAAATAGATTGATCATATTTTGGTGAACAACAATAAACACTTCAAACTATCAACTAAAATAAAACTTAGTATCTATACTAAATACAATGAGTCATATCGATCAGCTGGTTGGGTTGATCGAGCTAAGTGCTAAATGAATCAACTCAAGATGAAAATTTTTTTTGCACCAAATTGCTTATACATAAAAATTAGTCATGCACAATTTATTAAAAAATCCTCGTCAATCATAAATCACATTTACAAATATTTTTCTAAATTAATTTTTATATGATGTCATATATCGATCAGAACGATTTCAGACATACTTCACTCATCATCATTCATTCAAAAGCCTATCATTTCACTTTGTGTATTACATCACTCTGCCCACCGACTTTCTGTATCAAATATTACTATATTGAATCATACGGTTTTCAATAAATTGCCTTCCCATAACTGCCACCGAGAGATTTATGTTTTCATATTATAGCTTTATGATTTTATTAACCAAATATAATTGTCACATGATTTGGTGGTCTTTATTACCCCCAAAAAAATAGTTTTATTATTTTTTAACTATCCAACGATAAAAATAACTTTATCATGTTTGGAATACAACACAAAAACTATTTTGTGCCCGCTCAGTGACCAAAACCCATGTACATACGAGAGTACATGCAAATGCAATAAAAACTGATATACAAAAAACCCATTAAAAACTGTAATTATAAAGGTCGTACCATTAATAAACCACACACAAAATAAACCTCCAAATAATAAAAAAACACAAACTGTTTGGTTCTTATCGCGTTTTTTTTTTTTTAGTTTTTATAACTTTTTAATGAATTATTTTCGAGAACACGATAATTTTATTTTTTTACGATCTATTTTCGAGATTAAATTCGATCGTTTTTGGTGATCGCATTCGAGCGCAGTGTGATCATGAAGTAATGAAATCGAAATTGAACTAAATATATAACTGTAACGCAGCGCCAAGTCGTAAAAGAGTAGTCTAGTATCTGAAATGGGATTCGTCACCTCTACCCCCTGCGCACCATATATGTAATTGTGATCGGCTGGAGCACGCGGAATACAACAAAGTGATGAACATCTCAGAAAATGGAATTTGATAGTTAAATAATTTGGATTTTGGTTTAACGATCATAAATAATCGTAAATTTTTTGTTTTTAATTTAAGAATTAAAATTACGTTTTTGAAATTAAAAGATGGATAAGATTGTGTATATGCAGAGAATATTTTACGAGTTCTTTTAGGGTACATTGTATATACATAAATGGTGGTTAATCGTTAAGCAAAATACCCCACAACAAAAGATTAAATGTCATAAAATTGTTTGTAAATTATTTAAGTACTTTGAGATTTGACCAGCTCATTTTAAGTTTTATATGGGAATTGGCGATTTAATGTGATTTGTGATAAGTGACGGTTGGTCGTAAACATATTTTGTTTTGAGAAGATTTTTGTTTTGAGAATTCGTAAAAAAAAAATTATTGCATAAAACCTTTTAATGGTAGACGGTAGTAGTCATAAAGCTTAGTTATCTGAAAACCACATTATTTAAATTGTTTTTCTTAAGCAATGTCAATAAACCGGAGATTTTTCAATTAGTAAGTTGGTATGCCTTAGAATTCCTAACAAGAATATCCCTTTAACTTTTTTACAAGTTGAATATTCAGTTATTGTCGTGAGTCACGCCGGGGGATAGGAAGTTTCACCAAATCATAAGTTCGTTTTCATAATTCTGTATATTGAGGTACAGAATTAGTACATTGTTGTATTTCAGAACTTACTGAAGGAACTTATCACGTGAAGCTAGCCCGAATATTCAGCCTGAAATTTTAATTTTTTACTTATGGCAATATAACTTATGTCATGACACAAAATATAAGCAAATTATAACTACAAAGCAAATTTAGCACCAGTATTAAATAAATTTCGAACTAATCGTGGCTTCTAAATTTTGATAAAAATAATAAAAACAAATTTGTTACTGCTTAAACATCAAAGTAAAAAATTAATATGTCAAGTTTTCAAAAAAATTCTAAAAATGTTTTCAGTGGAATTATACATGAACTAAATTCAGCTTGAAAAAAAGCTTATCGGATATTAATTGGAATATATTTTAGTAAATCTCGCCTCATAAACGGTTCACGAGCACTTAGCCTATATCACCGGAATTGCTATAGTTTTGACTAGAAACCAACAGAATTTCAAAAAAATCCTATCTAGAATTATCTGATCTCATCTCGCAGGCGATTCACGAGCACTTGACATATACCCAAAGTCTAGGGTTTCGGAAACGGCTCGAAATATTTTCATGAAAATTGCTAAACTAGGGTTTTCGAGTATCAGAAATTGACTGCAATGGGTTTTGGCTGCAGAAAAATTCGTTTAGATGGTCCTGGGTTCTTTTCTCTTATTTTTTTCTCAGCTCAATCGACCTTTTGAAAATTGCTGAGGGAGAATTTCCAAGAATCGAGTGATATGGGTCCTGATTTTGTAGGCCTTGGTTTAAAGGTCATCCAGTGGGGCCCGAATTCCATTTTTTAATGCTTTTTGGCTCGCACAAACGATTGCGCAATCGATTGCGATTGGCCCATATTCCGCAAAAATTTGCTTAGAAAGTGGAACGGTGGGCCCCGGGTCTCTTTCGGCTTGCAAGATTTTTATTAACATTGGGAAAGGCTTTTTGAGCTCCATGAATCAATTGTTCGGTTACCAAAAACCGATTTTGATGGGTCTTGATTTCTGGAAAATTCATTTAGGTATAAATAACTAAGAGATTTGGAGAAAAACTCTATCTAGATTTATCTGGATATAGTCTTTTAGGTATAATCTTGTCTCACAGGAGAATTTCTCTTCAAATCTATTAGTTTGTAGTCAAAACTTCAACGAATCCGGTGGTATATTCCAAGTGCTCGTGAATCGCCTGTGAGATTTGATTCCAACGACTATATTGTGATAATTCCAGATAGATTTTTTTTCAAATCTCTTAGTTTGTAGTCAAAACTTCAAACGGCTATATCCATAAACAACAAAATAAAATTTTGGTCTGAAAGTTCTAGCTCGATTCATATTGTACACTATAATGAATCGAGCTAGAACTTTCACATCACGTATTGATAATTAAGTTTCCGTTTGTCGTTTTCAGGTCATGTTTGGGCTGTTTAGGAATCCGAACAATTAAAGGGATAACTGATGAATCCGTAAAGGTTATATATATATATAATTTCGGGCTGAATGCTCTAAATGTCATAACAATTTACAATGACACATTTTACTGTAGCGACAGTTATATTTTTTCAATAGTGACATTTTTTCCCAGGGGTGGGATAGTAAACTCTCACGATAGTGAGAGTTTAGTGTTGCTATCGCGTTTTCTCGGATAGAGTATCGGGCTTTACCAATAGTTATATTTTTTTTTGGTTAAGTTGGTTGCAACCCAAGAAGGTTTAGCATTCAATGCTACATTAATTCGCAATTGTGCTCTGCTGCTTTAGTAAATTGCAAGTACTTGAACCAAGTCAGTGAAGATAACTTGGCTTTAGTCGAACCATTTAATATATTCGGATTTTTGCCAACACAAAAATTTTGTAAGATCCAAATTCCTCTAAGCTGAATGCGATATGGGATACGCGATTTTCTAACAAATCAATACAAATCGGATCGCACCGCAATTATTGAATCGCAAAAACTGTGACATGCTCATTGAGGAAAACACAACTATAGACCATTGAGTATATTCATAATTTAAGAGAACCTTTATCGAGATTCAAATCCAGTAACTCACTTCATTTTTAGCCAATTTATCACTTAAGACGTATATATAATAGTCTGTTGAGTAGACGATACTCAGCCATAGGTGCTAGTTGACAGCCTCCATGTGGCGCATCCAATCCCTACATATGTAGTAGAGAAATAGTATAGCAGATAGTCTACAAAAAGATGAGATGTCGGGTATAAACAATAACATACTCCAGGTGCGTCAGAACTTAGATTCTAAATCCCACCCCGATTTATCTGGCTGCTCCACGGATTCTGGAAGGAGCAACGCGACATTGCAAAGGAAATTGTCAGTAAGCAACCAGGCTGATCCTTTTCCCAGTACTAACTGGAAGCACAGAACAAGCGATAAATGAATGGCCTTTTAGTAAAAAAAGTACGGCACTTCCTAGAACACCACCAACCACTCCACCGCCAGAGATCACCACACTGGGTGAACTTAACAATGAGAAGGAACATACCCCTTCTATGAAGCATAAGCCAATAGCTATCAAATAAAATTCTGAAGCTATGTCCAGTGCACAAACAGTTATAATAAACAACGCGGAGTTAATAAATAAGTTTGAAAAAATGGAGAAATTAATTGCGCAGCTGAATAATGAAGTTGCCGTGCTAAAAAAGGAAAACTTTATGCTAAAGGAAACGTCGAATATTACATTGATGAAGAAGAGCTTGAAAGGAAAACCACTGGGATACTACAGAAATCCAAGAGAGCAAACAAGAAACTAAGAAAAGAAACCAACCTAAGCAAGAGGAAAGCTGAATCATCACCAGAAATTGAGCCAATTCAAACTCACACTGTCACACTGTAGAAAAGACGAAACAGGCTCCACCCCCGATCAATATTCTAGGAAATACAAATCACGGTAGTATTCAGAAACTGATGAAAGAAGCAGTACGAAATGACTACAAGATAATATCACTCAGTAGTCAGTAGTAATATTTGGAAAATAAACACAACAGAGCCCGAAGATTATAAAGCTCTAGCTAACAGATTAAATTCTGATGGTCACCAGTGGTATACCTACGAGGATAAAAATGATAGACCAATTAAAGTAATGGCAAGAGGTCTTCATCAAACTTGTTCAAAAGATGACGCTATTGAGGACCTGCAAAACAGAGGCCTCAAAATAACCGATGCAGTCATCATCATCATCAGAAAAGAAAGACAAGAAAACAGGGAAGGAAATGTTGAAATCATGAGAAGAGGTCTCCCGCTATTCATGCTGACCTTCGACAACCAAGAAAAAATCGAAAATATTTATAATATTATGGCTATCCTCAACCTCAGAATTAAAATAGAGACACCGAGAAAGATCACTCGAATAATACCTCAATGTAAAAACTGCCAAGATTATAATCATACACAAAAGTACTGCCATCGTGAAGCAAAATGTGTTAAATGTGCAGGAAAACACGCAAGGAACGGCTGCACAGCTCCTCGAATTACAACACCAAAGTGTTACAATTGTAATGGCCAGCATCCAGCCAACTACAGATGATGTGAAGTAGCAGTAGAACTACAAAAAGTGAGAGAAATCACGCAAACCAGATACACCAAGAAATGTACAACCTAAAAAAAACACTGATTCCTTTCCAACACTTCATAAACCACAACAAACTGGTCCTAGCTGAGAATACAATGGTTTATCTCCCATTTAGTGTGAGTTTTTCGAGCCCAAATTTCAACAATTTTGCTTGTTTACATATCCGTGGACAAGGGCGATACACAACCCTTCACAATCGGCGCACAAATTTAATTTATAATCATTTTAATCTTAAAAATCTGGAACAATCCAAGTAATCGTGTAAAAAAAAACAGTCGTAATCATCGTTTTATCCTTTTCTTTTTCGTCTTTTCATATTAGGTTTCCCGTTATTTTGCCATTGTTTTTGTGCAAGACAAAAGTGTTTAATGTAAACTAGTAAGTGTGCAAGGAAAGTTAATATTGACAACAAAAATAAATTAAATTTTTGGACGGTTATCGAAGAAGAAGCGGGTGACCTGTCGCCAGATTTTATTATGCGATACTCAAGAAATGGAGAACTATGGAAAATTAGTTTGCAAAGTGATGAACTCAAATCAAGATAGTAACTACAGTAAATTAAATTTGGACGAAAATTCGAATTTCTCAAGTGATTTTAAAAATAGTGGATTTAAAATATATAATGAGTTTAAAAAATATTTGAAAAGTTTGAGTAATTTAATAAAAGAAAAAGGCTTGGTTTTTTTCTGCGAAAAGCTATATAAAAAACTCTTGATTAATTAAATAATAGTAAAAAAGGCCATCAAGAAGGCCATTTAGCTTCAAGTGTGACTACAAGAATTACTACGAAAACCCGAATTATTTCATTGAGAACGTAAAAGTGATAAAAGAAAATTCGAAATCGTTGCACACATAACTTGTGCCAAATGTTTATAGCCAGTAAAAATCCAGCGTAAATATTTTACTACAGGCGATGTCAAGGGGTATGTTGTGCGGATTATTTCCAATTTTATGAAGCACTGCAATGCATCGGAGTGAAGTTTATGCCAAAAATAACAAAATATACACTGTGTCCGATAAGTACTTAGAATTGAAAAACACTCAAATGTTGAACATTCATAATAATATCTGAAATTTTCTAATAAACACAAATATTTTTACAATATACGCAGCAAACATTTAATTTTTGTGGAAAGTTTTGAGTAAAGTTTAAAAAATGAAATTTTTTACAAAATAGTGTAATTGCATAGAGATTATCAAAGTTGTTCTGAACTGCCCCTACGGATTGCCCAGATACGTTAGAAGTGGTTCTGAACTAGTAATTGATGTAAGAAACCAATCTTATTCATCCACATGCTCGGAAATCTCTGAGATTTTTGTTATTCGAGACAGAACATAATTGAGTGTAATATAAAAATTCTTAAACATTTGAAATTATTTATCTCGGCCCCTACGGATTGCCCAGATACGTTAGAAGTGGTTCTGAACTACTAATTGATGTAAGAAACCAATCATATTCATCCACATGCTCGGAAATCTCTGAGATTTTTGTTATTCGAGACAGAACATAATTGAGTGAAATATGAAAATTCTTAAACATTTGAAATTATTTATCTCGGCCCCTACGGATTGCCCAGATACGTTAGAAGTGGTTCTGAACTACTAATTGATGTAAGAAACCAATCTTATTCATTCACATGCTCGGAAATCTCTGAGATTTTTATTATTCGAGACAGAACATAATTGAGTGAAATATGAAAATTCTTAAACATTTGAAATTATTTATCTCGGCCCCTACGGATTGCCCAGATACGTTAGAAGTGGTTCTGAACTAGTAATTGATGTAAGAAACCAATCTTATTCATCCACATGCTCGGAAATCTCTGAGATTTTTGTTATTCGAGACAGAACATAATTGAGTGTAATATGAAAATTCTTAAACATTTGAAATTATTTATCTCGGCCCCTACGGATTGCCCAGATACGTTCGAGAGATTTCCGAGCATCTGGATGAAAAGATTGGTTTCTTACATCAATTACTAGTTCAGAACCACTTCGAACGTATCTGTGCATTCCGTAGGGGCAGTTTAGAACAACTTTGATAATTTCTATGCAATTATACACTATGTTGTAAAAAATTTCATTTTTAAACTTTACTCAAAACTTTCCACAAAAATTAAATGTTTGCTGCGTATATTGTAAAAATATTGGTGTTTATTAAAAAATTTCAGATATTATTATGAATGTTCAAAATTTGAGTGTTTTTTCAATTCTAAGTACTTATAGGAAACAGTGTATATTTTGTTATTTTTGGCATAAACTTCACTCCGATCTGCAATGCTCATGCCAAAGTGGAAATGAAAAAAAACAAACCATCCAATTGTTCATGGAACCCGGTGGGGGAAACATAGAATGTTATTTTATAAAAACCAGTCTCGTTGGCAGCAGCGCATACCATTAAGTATACAACCGCTTGAAAAACAACAACAAGCGATTTCCACAGGCACGGAAATATTAGAAGTGTAGTAGGTTGATACTTGCGAGCGTCCCGAATCTCTCAATGAAGAGGTTGAAGAATTCGACAATTCTTCCTCATTCACCTCAATGAGCCTCTAGACACATCTAAGTGGTCGAATCCAAAATTTTCAAGAACAACGTGAGCGTCGAAAACGAGAAAACACTGTTTGTTATAATCAAACAAATATTGACGACTTTTTCCCAATTTTAAGATTGAATAAGATTGAAATTTTAATTAGAGAAAAAAATGATTTAAAGAAGATGTTGGAAGGACAATTAATATGTTAGTTATGATTCAAGATCAATGGAGTTCATTCATGTCTTTTTAAATGACTCAAAAGAAATGGCAATAACCGATGCTGATAAAAACAAAAATGGAAATATTTATATCGTAGCTGGAAGAGTTTTATGAATGTGGAATACCTATTCCACTCTCTTTACCTGCTAATTCGGCTTTGTAAATTTATAAAATGTTTAAAAGTCAAAAATATTGTACTTTTGTAAATGTGGCTTAGTTGTTCATATTTTTAATAAAAGTTCAGAGAAAGTTTGGTTTATGGTACAAACAATTAATTCTGTACGACTGATGTTATAAAACGATAGAAATTTTTAACCCAAGAACTAAAGAAAAATAACATTGATATTTTAGGTACCGATTTTTAGTTTATAATATTAATTTATTTTATCTAACATATAATAATAATCAACAGGTATTTCGTCCGATGGTGATACTCATTAACTTCGCGCTATGAAACTTAATGCCAATCTGCCAGCTAATTCCAATCCCAATATGTTTAAGACTCCGTTCATATCGGAACCAAAATGCGCACAAAACTTATAAATGAAAACAAAAAATTGTTTTTAGGGAAATTCTTAATATCACCGAAACATTTGAGAAATTTAATTGATAATGTTTCAAAAGATAAACATCTTTTAAATTTTACAGATGTAAATAGCACAGATAAAATGAATTTTAAGGCGGTGAAAAATATGGTATGTGAAGTTGTTCGTGCAGAGTTATCGAAAATGTTGCACAATCGGAGGGGACTATCGAATATCTTAAATTAATGAATTACAGCGTATATTCTTTCTTATAGATAAAGATTACGACAAAGTGCTTATAACGGCCGAAATAAATAATATAATAATTTAATCAATTAATGAATTAATAAAATAATTAATATTAAAATGTGTATACCTATATTCGTATGTACATATATTTTGCACGTTTCCATAAAATTAATCAGTAGTATTTCATTATCGCCTAAGAATTTGCCTAAAAAATCTAGGATCTTTGTATTCGCCCAACTATAAAATACAGTTGTTGGATGGCGTCAATCAAGATATAGTTGGAAAGTAACCACACTTGTTAGACTGCGTACCCTTGGGACATTTAATAATATGATCAATGCTCTGAGGCTTAATAAGAAAAAATAATGCAACAAACACGAAAATATAAATTGTTCAGAAATTAAGTTTTAAAGTACTATATAACCCAATCATACATAGAGGCTTCGGAAGAATCCATTTAAGACACGAATTTTCATATAAAATAAAAAAAAATCACGATTTTGCCGAATAATCCTATTTTAAACCCAAATAATCAGATTTTATGAAAAATCATGAACATTTTTAAAAATAATCTCTGTAATCTTCTCAAAAATAGTCGAATGGAAATTAAACAATCTATAGCACAATTTCACATAATCGCTTACAATCATTTGGCAATCTCTCAGGTGTTTATAATAGGTGTGCAAAATTTGCATTAGTTGTGGAAAAGCGTCTAAGCAAATTGGGAGATGGAAAAGCGTCTAAGCATTTCCCAATACCCAATTCTTAGTCAATGTGAAGCTGTCAGAAGGCCCAACGAAGAAATGATACCGAAGTTTGTAGTCGTTAGCCCTTGATTCCTGAGTCAATTAGAGCTTGTAGGCGCAAAATCCGAGATCTTTGTGCATAATTCTTTTCAGGCAGCTATACAAATCCTAACAAAGTTCCTATACTATCTGCGGGAAGTTTTATTCCTGGATTGAGTCCCATACTTTTCAACAATATTCACAGTTTTCTGCACTAAATACAAGAACCGGGACAGCTTCTGTTGTAGCAGGAACAATTAAAATAATATAATATTTCTGATGGGTATCATCAATGCAATGTCTTAATGGTTATAGAATTTTCTGTTTTCGATTGATGTTTCCAACCCCTCGAGAAGCACACACAAATTGTTAAGAACGTTACTCGATGCTGAATAAAATTTTAAATTTTTTATATGCCATTATCAAAGATGTCCACGGAATTTCGTATATATTTCTCGACTGCTTATAATGTTTTCTACCTATGGGGCGAATTTGGGCCAATTGTACTTATTCTAACATTGATTTTTGGAATTTTGAGAAAGAGTTTCTGCAAGTTCAAAAAAGTTTTTTTTATTTCCTTCTACAGGATTTTCACATTTTAATTTTAAAATTAGATTCTCGAACAAGTAACGAACCTGTTTGAGTCAGTTTACTTAATTAACTACACGACGAAAGAAGTTACGAATCAATCTGAACACTTTTTTCTAAAATATTTTGTTAAATTGTGATACAACTGGTTTGCGGGTAAAACTCTGATAAATTTGGCGTTGTTTTTTTTTACAGAATTTAGAATTTTCTAATTATTTTGATGATTTCTGCAAATATATATCTGTCTGAGAAACATCTTAACGGTACCGTTTAATTCATTTATTACAAATACTGTATGTGCTTCCTGGTATCACAGTCAACAGCAGTACTTATTTTACACGAACTTATTATCTTAACTTATAACCAGTACCAGAATTATTTTTCCAGTACCATTATTAAACAAACTGATTTTGACAACAATTACTTCAAAAAAAATAAACTTTCAGAAGGAAAGGTTTTTTTATCTTCTTATTCCTCGATTCCTTTTCGTGCCACTAATAATATATGACGAAATTATGATGGTTCAAATATTATAGGATATCTTACGAATGTTGCAGTGAATTACTCATCATCGCTAAAAGCGGTATAGCGGTGTAACCAAGCCGAAATTGATTCATCACGGGAAAAGCAAAAGACTTTTTAAACTAAGCTGAGCTTACTAATGATAGTAATCTATAACGAAAAACTGGTTTCCAATACCGATTTCGTTACCAGTGTTGCCTGTTTCAAATCGTTCTTTTATTATTAAATGCTGGAGAAAAGCAAACATTTTTATTTCTCTTGCAGAACACCAGATTATTCAAAAAATTAATAACCCCTAGCAGTTAGAAGTAAAAAGTTCAGGTATAAAAATTAAGATTTTCTTTCAACTCGGGATCAGACCGTGACTGTTAAAAGAATTTAGCTTTCAAAAGTATACATATAGTAATATTATATTAGTAAGCCATCTCATATGGACTAAATTTGAGTTGAGAAAACCAAAGATAGTTTGAGATGATGTTTTTTTTTAATATTTAACTCAATAATCGTGGTCAATTTTAAATTAAGAATTAATTTTTCTTAAATCAAATGTTTTAGATCAAATACACTTCTAAGTATTAAAAAAAATCCTTTAAGCCACCTACTAGAAAAATAAATAATCTAAAATATGAATAAGTGTAAGACCAGATAATTGCGAACTCAAACTATTTCTATTTCTGTAAAAATCTCGTTGACACATTTTCTAAATATTTAACATTGCAAAACTACCCTAAAAGAGTTTGGAAGAAACTAAACTTTTCAGCAAGTAAAAAAAATAATATTTAGGCCGAATACAATTGAGGTTAAATAAAAAAATCTAATACTCACTCAGCCGTAAATTTTTACTGTTGAATGTTCCCTTTTGCTACTTCGATAAAAACAAACACAAACAAACATTTTTAACTATACTATTTTCACTAACAACACAACACAACACTACACAAAATCACCGTTATCACTTAACCACACAAACAAAACTTGCACTAATTTTACTTTTAAATCACCGCCATGCCCAGCATGGCCACTATCACAATATTATTTAATCAATCACAAACCGTATAACTAAAACATCGCAAAATACCGAAATAGTCCTAACTTTAATTTACGCACGTTTACTTTCACTGTTTAAACAAAACTGTCTCTTGCATTTGCATACACAAAACATTTTTTTCAGTCTAGTCTCTTGAATGTCCCGTTGGTTAGTCTAAACAAAATGAAAACAACAAAAACATAAAACTTGTTTTAAACAGCTTCAACCATAGACAATGTATACATGAACCGCTAGTGTATTGTTAAATCCATAAATACTAATTGAAATTGTTGCATCTTCGTGATCTTCCTTGCACATGTAACGCCCACCACCAAAAACGTTACCCAAAATCCGTCAGTTCTTGGTTAAGTTAAGACCAAACACTACCGGCGATTTGTACATAAACATGTTTCACTAGCCGCCCCTCTGACAAATTTATTAAACGGTCAAAAAAAATCGAATGGACGCTGGAAGTTCAACAGCTTTCGACTTCCTTAAAATCGCAATGTTGGCTGCCTTCCCAGTTTTTAGATACGCCAGTTTCTCGCAGCATTTTTATTTTCAGAGTGGTGCAAGTACGAGTACTACCGGGATCGGTAGCGTGTTGTTTAGTACTTGAGTACTTCAGTACTGAATTGGAATGCTATGCGGCTCTACAAGAAATTAAGTCTATTGTTCATGTCTCAAAGAGATCTTGGGTGGTCGTCTTAGACCTTGGGCCTTAAAACTGCAATTTATCTCGAACTAATTTTAACGAATTAATTATTAAAGGAATTTCCGAGTTGAAACAAACAAAATCTAACTTCAATGCTTCACTTAGGTTGAGCATTGTTATTTGTTTCTGATACATAAAATAATTTTACAAGAATTCATGCTTTCTGTTTAGTTTAATTAGGAAATTGTCAAATTCTTGCAAGACTGCGTAATGTGAGATCACTCTGACTCAAGCGTGACACTCTGACCGTTTTGTAACATCACCTTCGTGTGAAACGAGAAAAACTCAATATTTAATCCTAAATTGTCATCTGGACTTGCGTCAACATTTATTTTAGGTTTTCGTGCAAGTTTATTTTTTGAGTCTGAAATTAATTGTTTAAGAAATGGTCAAATTTTAAGAGAGCTGGTTTCAAGCCACACCGTCGTCGAACAATCCAACGATCGTACATCGATTCCAAACTCATTAAATCATACAAACTCCTCGGCAAATAGAGAGAATACAATACAAAGAGAGCAGAGTGACAAATACTCTAATAGCCGTGTTTTTTTATTAGCGCCCGATAGATTTATCCGGAACACCAAATTTTCTATATCAAAACTTATTTTTAGCGCTCTATTTTTGCATGTAATTAATTTATTTAACTATAAACTAAGATTTTGCATTCAATTTTTAAGTTAAAAATCGATATACAAATATTTCACTCTACCTATAGTTATCGGGAGCGCTATTCATTTCAATGGGAAATTTGAAAAGACTTTTATTTTGGAAGCCCCTGAAACCATTAGAAACTTAATCTTACAATAAGAATTTAAAACGCAGCAAGATGAATTTTTGTTTATAATGTCATGTCAAAATAAATTTTAATTAGTATATTTCAGGTGAAAAATGTTTGTTTTATGGATGCATTTATTTTTCATTTTTGTGGTATAGCGACACCAGTATGAATAATAGTTGCAGTTTCAGTAGAAGTTTTCCATTCGGCTCCGGATAGTGCTCGAATAATAAAACACGGCTAATAACTACCTCTACTATCTCCTCTACTACTTTTAATAGTAATGAACTGTACAGAATTTTGTCATCTTGGTAAACCCGGTTTGAAAATCTCAGAATTATAAAATTAATTCTGATAGTAATTCGGGAATAAACCGACTGAGATAAACCAATCTTGGTTTGTATAAGATAAAAGTAGGTGTCTAAAGTAAATTCTGGAGAGGAAATGCCAATTTTGGGAATTTTCACAGTTTTGCCTGAAACTGTTGCCTGTCGCTATATAATATACGAGTATAACGTTAGTGAAATCATGCGAATAATTTTAAAAGTTGACCATTCCTTAAACAATTAATTTCAGACTCAAAACAGATATTTAATAAAAAAACATTTTAAAAAACCACGCTTATATTTCAAGGCTCTAAAAAGTAGATAATATAATTGAAGGCTTCGAAAAGTAGAAAATAAAATTTTTCTTCCTTACTCCTATCAAGGTATATTTATAACAAGTAGAAATTTAAAATTAATATGACTAAAAATATAAGCGTGGGGCGCACCTTTACGGCATTATTAATTTAAGACTACTAGACACATGAAGTAAAATGTTAATAAAGCCTTTTAGTAACACTAATTGAACAGTCTATTCTGATGAATCCTAAGAATAGATTTTTTGCTGGAACATTTCAGTATTATCGTAAAAATGATATATTGAGAGATAGTATATACATTGAGGCTTATATTTTTAGTCACATTAATTTTAAATTTCTACTTGTTATAAATATACCTTGATAGGAGTAAGGAAGAAAATGTTTATTTTCTACTTTTCAAAGCTTTTTATTATAATATCTACTTTTTAGAGCCTTTAATATAAGCGTGGTTTTTAAAAGGTTTTTTTTTAAATATATTTTATTTTCTACGTTTTAGTCATCGAAATTTTTTAATGTCCAAAAATGTTAGAATCTTGTATTGTCATCGTAGTTTAGCCTGCATGCAAAATTTCAGCTCAATTGGACTATCGCAAGTGGTTGAAAAATCGATTACAAAATTTGACGATACAAACAAACACACAGAGTGAACTAATATAAGCGTGGTTAAAACAAACTGGCACGAAAACATAAAATAAATGTTGACGAAAGTCGAGATATATGACGATTTAGGATTAAATATTGAGTTTTTCTGGTTTCATACGAAGGTGATGTTACAAAACGGTCAGAGTGTGAGACTTGAGTCAGAGTGATCTCACTTTACGCAGTCTAGCAAGAATTTGACAATTTCCTAATTAAACTAAACAGAAAGCATTCTTGTAAGATTATTTTATGTATCACAACCAAATAAAATGGCTCAACCTAAGTGGAGCGTTGAAGTTAGAATTTGTTTGTTTCAACTCGGAAATTCTTCTACGAGTAATAATTAATTTGTGAGAATTTTATCGAGATAAAGCATCGCGAGAAACGATGTTTAGTGGACCATAGAAATGGTTTTTAAAATTGAAAAGTTGCAGTTTTAAGGTCCAAGACGACCACCCAAGATCTCTCTGAG
This sequence comes from Nephrotoma flavescens, assembly GCA_932526605.1. Classification (NCBI taxonomy): domain Eukaryota; kingdom Metazoa; phylum Arthropoda; class Insecta; order Diptera; family Tipulidae; genus Nephrotoma; species Nephrotoma flavescens. Next base: position 220,583,558 of record OW052222.1, on the reverse strand, counting down.
ACATGAACGATAGACTTAATTTCTTGTAGAACCGCATAGCATTCCAATTCAGTACTGAAGTACTCAATTACTAAAACAACACGCTACCGATCCCGGTAGCACTTGCACCACTCTGAAAATAAAAATGCTGCGAGAAACTGGCATACTCGTATCTCAGAACTGGGAAGGCAGTCGACATTGCGATTTTAAGGGCATTTCTTGTTCATTCGAACATTCTTGTTCATGCGTCCATTCGAATTTCTTTTGACCTTTCAATAAATTTGTTAGAGGGGCGGCTAGTGAAAAAGGATTTTGTATAAATCGCAGATAGTATATTCGGTTTAACCCAAGAACTGACGGATTTTGGGTAACGTTTTTGGTGGTGGGTGTTTTGTTATACCTTCAGTTTTACATGTGCAAGGAAAATCACGAAGATGCAACAATTTCAATTAGTATTTATGGATTTAACAATACACTAGCGGTCCATGTGTACATTGTCTATGGTTGAAGCTGTTTAAAACAAGTTTTATGTTTTTGTTGTTTTCATTTTGTTTAGACTAACCAACGGGACATTCAAGAGACTAGACCGAAAAAATTGTGTTGTACGCAAGACCAAGAGACAGTTTTTGTTATCAGTGAAAGTGGAATGTGCGTAAACTAAAGTTGGGATCATTTCGGTATTTTGCGATGTTTTAGTGATACGGTTTGTGATGGATCAAAAGTGGTCATGGCAAAAGTGAAATTAGTGCAAGTTTCATTTGTGTGGATAAGTGATAACGGTGATTTTGTGTAGTGTTGTGTTGTGTTGTTAGTGAAAATATTTAGTATAGTTAAAAATGTTTGTTTGTATTCGAGTAACAAAAGGGAACATTCAACAGTTAAAATTTACGGCTGAGTGAGTATTACAATTTTTTATTTAACCTCAATTTTATTCGGCCTAAATATTATTTTTTCTACTTGCTGAAAAGTTTAGTTTCTTCCAAACTCTTTTAGGGTAGTTTTGCGATGTTAAATATTTAGAAAATGTGTCAACGAGATTTTTACAGAAAAATAAATAGTTTGAATTGGCATTTATCTGGTCTTACACTTGTTCATATTTTGCATTATTTATTTTTCTAGTAGTACATAGAGGTGGCTTAAAGGATTTGTTTAATACTTAGAAGCGTATTTGATCTAAAATATTTGATTTTAGAAAAATTAATTCTTAATTTTAAATTGGCTACGATTATTGAGCTAAATATTAAAAAAGCCATTCTCAAACTTTCTTTGGTTTTCTCAACTCAAATTTAGTGATGGCTGAGATGAGATGGCTTACTAATATTATATTACTATATGTATATACTTTTGAAAGCTTAATTCTTTTAACAGTCACGGTCTGATCCCAAGTTGAAAGAAAAGCGTAATTTTTATACATGAACTTTTTACTTCTACTGCTAAGGGTTATTTATTTTTGAATAGTCTGGTGTTCTGCAAGAGAAATAAAAATGTTTGCTTTCCTCCAGCATTTAATAATAAAGGAATGATTTGGAACTGGGAGCACTGGTAACGAAATCGGAATTGGAAACCAGTTCTTCGTTATATAGATTACTATTATTAGTGTAAGCGCAGCATAATTTAAAAAGTCTTTTGCTTTTCCCTTTTTGAATCAATTTCAGCTTGGTTACACAGATACATCTTCCTCTTTGCAGGTTTTTCCTGCCATATACTATTAGTGGCAGAAAACGAGGAAGAAGATCAATAAAACTTTTCTTCTGAAAATGTATTATTTCTGAAGTAATTGTTGCCAAAAACAGTTTGTTTAATGATGGTACTGGAAAAGTAATTCTGGTACCGGATTTTCAGAAATAAGTAAAGATAATAAGTGCGTGTACCTTCAAGCGTAAAATGAGAACAGCTGTTTGACTGTGAGATATGGAAACGCATGCAGTATTTGTAAATAAGTGAATTAAACGGCGCCTATAAGATGTGTCTCAGACAGATAGATATTTGTAGAAATCATCAAAATAAATAGAAATTTCTAAATTCTGTAAAATAAAACGCCAAATTAATCAGAGTTCTACCCACTGTATCACAATTTACCAAAATATTAAAAAAAAGTGTTTCATCTATCGGTATGAGAATAGTAAATTTGTTAAATTTTTTATTAACAATAGCACAAATCATCAGCATCGAGTAACGTCCATAACAATTTTAGTGTGCTACTCGAGGTGTCAGAAACCATATAGCCCAATCAAAAAGCAGAAAATTCTAAAATCATTAAGACATTGCGTGGATCATCAGAAATTTATCCCAAATTTATTCTGTGTCCAGAAATTTAAGACATAGACTTGCACAACCTTTGGTTTCCGCAGGATGGCTCGACATGCCACACCAACTAATTAAGAAAAAGACTTTAGAAATTTGATTGGTGAAGCCACATTCGGAGGTGTCTCTTCTAAATAAAGATATACTATCTTCAATGATAAACACTTTAGACAGATCATTGAAATATTTGTCAAAGCGAAGTTTTTTTTTACTGTAAGGAATTATTGTTTTAAACGCTGAAGAAGTACAAAACGAGGAAGAAGAAAAACAGTGCTAAGAAATTGATTGTAACCACTTGATAGTGCGAGATTTAAATTAAGGATATAAAATCCGAAAACGAATCGTTTATAGCTTACATCCTTTACGTCCACACACATTTTTTTTGAATCCGGAGACTTTTAAATTTTCTATGTTTTTGTGTAAAATGCCAACAAAAATAAAATCATTTTATTAATCATTTAATTTTATTTATCTTCCATTTTCTAATCATTTAATTAAATGTCATTTAATTAAATTTTTTTTTTTTATTGTTCGAATTCTAATTTTTAATACAATTAAAATTTTTGTTTTGTGATGTGCGCGGCTCAAAATCAAACTAAAAAAGTACAAAAAATGTCCTTCAGAATTCTTTTATTTCATTTTTGTTTGTTTTGGTGTGTTGAAATTTTTGAATCTACAAAAATTTTAGTTTAAAAAATAATCCACGACAAAGTCGGTTTTGTTGGTAAAGGGGGAAAAACGAAGAAGTTACCGGATTCAAGTTACTCTAGTATGGATATGCACACATAAGCTTTTACTATTGGTTGCTATCTCTGATAGTATAGGTTCCGTTATTTAGGAAATCGAGTTGAAGCGTTGCATTTCCTCACCAATTTTCTTCTGATTTGTATTTGTGACATGGCAGCGCTGCTGATTTAATGATATGTCAACAGTAATGTACCTCATTCGACATAAAAAAAGCATGTTTCGCAAGTCAACTAAACATTAAACTAAATAAAAATTTGTAAATGTTGTAAAAATCACCAAACTCAACAAAGTTATACCTAACCATCGACAATGTTATCACAATTTACTAGTATATTTCAAAAAAGTGGTCGGCTTATTCTCAAAATTTCTAGTGTTTAGTTATTTAAAAAAATTGGTTCAAATTATTGGTTTGTCGGTTGTTTGAAAATATCAATTTCAAATCCAATTAAAGAAATTGCTATAAACGTTTGAAGGAAATAAGAATGTTTTTATTGAATCACAGTATCGGATAAAAATCACTACAAAGCTAGAATATTTTATAATCTATTTGAAAATGTGGGTGAGAACCACGGATATATTTTCGTGGCAGTATAAGAAAAGTAGTACATTGGGAAGTTCATTAGAAATTAAATCCAGTTTATAGACTTTTAGAAATTATTGCGAGATAATATTAAATATAAGTGTGATGCCAAGAACATCTTTTGGATCACCGGTTAAAAAATTTGTTTCATAAGCAAAAATTAAGAAGGCGTAAAACATGTATATAATTAATAAAAGGTGTTCAGGGAACCGTATTGGTCTCCTCGAGAGTAGTCGTTTAGCTGATCTATTTGTAAATACACACTTTGAATGTATTTAGCTCAGCCGTTATAAAACTTAAAATACTCATTCAAAATGTCAAATTTCTGGACTACGTTTTATCGTAAAATCCATGATAATTATGTCCCTTTCGCTAAAGCTCAGTAGATCATGATCTTGTTACGTGTCTCCTCATATGATCGGCCAACACAATGTAATAGGATAGATCTCAGTGGATATTGGGAGGATTTATTGCCGACATGACCCTGAGACACTACAAACCTTTTGGGTGTTAAAAAGTCCCAAAGAAAAGAGAAAAATCCAATTATAAAAAAAATTACTTCATTTTTAAATCTTACAACTATTTATTTGTATAAAAAAATGGAATGTATGTAAAATAATAACTCTATACTAACAAAACTAAAGAGGTGGTTCCAAAACTAAAGAAAATTGCCATTCGTTTATACCAACAACAACAAAAACCATCTAATAAATTTGCAAAGTGAAAAAGATTTAATGCTGAATACTGAATACTTAAATTAAAACTCACCCAGCTTTCCGTTGAGTATTCCCCGGTTAACCAGTGGTGGCTGTGGAAAAAAACTTAAAATGGTTCACATACCGTCAAACCGAGTTGATATACGATTATAATTGGAAATTTTCTTTAATTTCGTTTTTTTTAACCCTCATGTGAGTGAAGAAAAATGACTTAATTTGAGTGATTAACTTATTTTTTCCACGTTTGTCCAAGTTGTAATATTTCTCATTTTTTGAAATCAAACGTTCGCCAATAATTTCTCGCAACAAATCCATAGTTTGCCTACAGTGTGCGCAGACGCTCCATCTTGTTAGAACCACAAACTAGGATGCTGCTCCACCATTAGCCACAAAAAGTTGTCAATCATTGTTCTGTGAGAAGCACCGGAAATCGTTTCTGGCATTTCATCCTCATTCTCGAAAAAATATGGACCGATAACTTTATCGGCCATAACACCACACCAAACAGTGCATCTGGATGGATGTAACTGATGCTGGTGTGTTATCCTTGGATTTTCAAAACCCCACAATCTACAGTTTTGCTTATTGACATAACCGCTTAAATGGAAATGCGCTTTATCCGACGTCAAAAGATTATTTAAAAGATCATTTTGTGTTGCTAATTCTGTAAAACGAATAGCGTATTGCAGTCGTTGTTGGTGGTCTTGCGGAAGCAGATTTTGCACAATTTGGATTTTGTATGGGTGCATCTTAAGATTTAACTTTAAAATTCTCCGCAATGTCGTTCGGGAAATGCCCAACTGGCCGAAACGACGACGAGTTGAGACAGATGAATCATTTGCAACACTCTGCCGCACAGCTTCCACGTTGTCTTCAGTACGAATATATCGATGGCGACCTCTTCCAGGACAGTCGGTCACTGAACCCCGTTCGTCAAAACGGCTGATCAAATTTTTTAGCATGAAGGCTGTGGGAGCTAATCTTGAAATAAAATGTTGACGATACTTTCACTGCGTCATAACTATTGATCTTCGAGAAGAATAAAAAAAAATTGATAATTTTAATACGTTGTTCTGTACTGTATCTATCCATTATAAATTTCACAAAACAACACAATTATATTTGAAAACAAAAAAATTATTCGGGTTTTACATTGCTAGGTCTTATTTGGCCCACCCTGTTCATATACATACCGTCGTCTATTAGCCAATATTTATGTAAATCGACTTTTACAATAGCAATTAAAAGTTTATTGACTGAACTCTATAAGCCCAGATCATAAAATTCAACATTTATAAAAATAATATTATAAGAAATTTTTTCATACCGCCAGTACGAAAAAAATATTGTTCTGTGCAAGCGATAGCCGTAACAGTAACAATGTATTTTTAAATGCTATTGAAACTCCTTCGATATCTCCAGGATTGGCTAGAATATTGTTTCAATCCCACCAAAATGCTCAATTACTATATGAATCTGTTGTTTCTAACAAAAACTAACAGTATTATGAATACGTATCTAATACTGAATATTCTAGAAAATTGCATGCGTTAGTTTCCACACTGTTAAACACGTTGTTGAAAGAGACAACTCTACGATATTAGAAAGAGATGAATAGCTCGCCAAGTCTTTTAAATAAGAAATAAACTAAAAATTCATTTCGTCTCTTTTTAATGATTTTGAGTAACTAAATTTTAAATCGCCAGATTTACATTCAAATAAAACTCGTTTATTTAAAACATAAATGTCAAATAACACAACGTATTATAAAGTTTATACCAAACGAATTTGTACAAGGAGATTTGTCAGTAGAACTTATTTGGTGCACCATGTAGTCTGAGTGGAATACTTTTAATGACCAATGGCTGATGCCACACTAGGGTAACTTTTATCTGGTATTTTTTTCGTTTCTTTCCCCTTTACCAATAAAATCAAAAATTTGCGGCGCAGATAAAACCGATTTTATTGGTAAAGGGGAAAGAAACGAAAAAGTACCAGAAAAAAGTTACCCTAGTGTCAATATGCACAATAAGAAGACATCGCAGAGTTCGTACCAAAATGTAACACATATCGAATGATTTCTATAGGCTTGACCTCTCAAATGACATAACTGACACTTTAAAACAGATTGACGTCGGAAGATTTTTGAGTAGATTTATAATTTTTTTTTATTATTAGAAAAATTGAATGTGATTGAATTGATATCAGAAAATAAACAAAGAAGAGAAACAAAAAAAATAAAACTCGTATACGCTTTTACTTAGAACACATTTATCAATTAAAAATTTAAAAATCTAAAACTAATCCTTTTAAATGTTAACTCTGTTTGGTGGCGTCTAGTTGAATTAAATTCAACTGTCGAGTAGCTTTGGCTGGAAGCCGTAGTGAAATGTTTGCTAAAATATATGGTGAGTCGATATATTAGAGTAGAACATTTCCTACAATTTCTAGTTTTACGATTATTCATGCTGTATAAGATAGCAGAAAATTTCCAGCAGAAAAAACGTGTTTTGCTATTCACCGCTAGAGGCATCATGATCACGAAAAAGAAATTTTTTCTGCTGATATTTTTCGAAACCAGCAGAAAATTTTTGGAATTTTTATGAAAATTAATAATTATCAGCAGAAAGTTTTATGAAAAATCAAAGAATTTATGAAAAAGAAGAGAAAATTTTTGTTTAAACCTTTTGAAGCAAAGAACGTTAATTTTCTTTGAAAAACGATTTGCGTATGTATAGTGTAAGGACTCTCAAAATATACAAAAACTACCATAATCATCATTATGCAAATACAGGGCAACATAAAAAAAACGACATCATTGATAGCACTCCTTACATTTTTGAAGTCATTTTAAAGTGAAATGTTTTCAGTTTTTTAACAAAAGTGTTAGAAAAACCTCCATGTAACTACCCTGGGTGTATGTTTTTATGGTAGTCTAGATCATAATCTATATGCATGAGCAACATAAGATTCACACCTGCCGTCAGTACCTTCCATACATTTTTGAAGTCATTTTAATGTAAAATGTTTTCAGTTTTTTAACAAAAGTGTTAGAAAAACCCCCCTGTAACTACCCTGGGTGTATGTTTTTATGGTAGCCTAGATCATAATCTATATGCATGAGCAACATAAGATTCACACTTGCCGTCAGTAACCTTCCATACATTTTTGAAGTCATTTTATTGTAAAATGTTTTCAGATTTTTAACAAAAGTGTTAGAAAAACCCCCCTGTAACTACCCTGGGTGTATGTTTTTATGGTAGCCTAGATCATATTCTATATACATGAGCAACATAAGATTCACACCTGGCGTCAGTAGCCTTCCATACATTTTTGAAGTCATTTTAATGTGAAATGTTTTTAATTTTTTTAACAAAAGTGTTAGAAAAACCCCCCTGTAACTACCCTGGGTGTATGTTTTTATGGTAGCCTAGATCATAATCTATATGCATGAGCAACATAAGATTCACACTTGCCGTCAGTAACCTTCCATACATTTTTGAAGTCATTTTATTGTAAAATATTTTCAGTTTTTTAACAAAAGTGTTAGAAAAACCCCCCTGTAACTACCCTGGGTGTATGTTTTTATGGTAGCCTAAATCATAATCTATATGCATGAGCAACATAAGATTCACACTTGCCGTCAGTAACCTTCCATACATTTTTGAAGGTATTTTATTGTAAAATGTTTTCAGATTTTTAACAAAAGTGTTAGAAAAACCCCCCTGTAACTACCCTGGGTGTATGTTTTTATGGTAGCCTAGATCATAATCTATATGCATGAGCAACATAAGATTCACACCTGCCGTCAGTAACCTTCCATACATTTTTGAAGTCATTTTAATGTGAAATGTTTTCAGTTTTTTAACAAAAGTGTTGGAAAAACACCCCTGTAACTACCCTGGGTGTATGTTTTTATGGTAGCCTAAATCATAATCTATATGCATGAGCAACATAAGATTCACACTTGCCGTCAGTAACCTTCCATACATTTTTGAATTCATTTTGTTGTTAATATTACTTTTATATTACTTTTGTTAAAAAACTGAAAACATTTCACATTAAAATGACTTCAAAAATGTATGGAAGGCTACTGACGCCAGGTGTAAATCTTATGTTGCTCATGCATATAGATTATGATTTAGGTTACCATAAAAACATACACCCAGGGTAGTTACAGGGGGGTTTTTCTAACACTTTTGTTAAAAAACTGAAAACATTTCACATTAAAATAACTTCAAAAATGTATGGAAGGTTACTGACGGCAAGTGTGAATCTTATGTTGCTCATGCATATAGATTATGATCTAGGCTACCATAAAAACATACACCCAGGGTAGTTACAGGGGGGTTTTTCTAACACTTTTGTTAAAAAATCTGAAAACATTTTACAATAAAATACCTTCAAAAATGTATGGAAGGTTACTGACGGCAAGTGTGAATCTTATGTTGCTCATGTATATAGAATATGATCTAGACTACCATAAAAACATACACCCAGGGTAGTTACAGGGAGGTTTTTCTAACACTTTTGTTAAAAAACTGAAAACATTTCACTTTAAAATGACTTCAAAAATGTAAGGAGTGCTATCAATGATGTCGTTTTTTTTATGTTGCCCTGTATTTGCATAATGATGATTATGGTAGTTTTTGTATATTTTGAGAGTCCTTACACTATACATTCGCAAATCGTTTTTCAAAGAAAATTAACGTTCTTTGCTTCAAAACGTTTAAACAAAAATTTTCTCTTCTTTTTCATAAATTCTTTGATTTTTCATAAAACTTTCTGCTGATAATTATTAATTTTCATGAAAATTCCAAAAATTTTCTGCTGGTTTCGAAAAATATCAGCAGAAAAAATTTCATTTTTGTGATCATGATGCCTCTAGCGGTGAATAGCGAAACACGTTTTTTCTGCTGGAAATTTTCTGCTATCTTATACAGCATCGATTATTCAGGGTTGTGATTTTGTATTTGTGACAGCGAACAGTGTAAGGCGGAAGAGGTGAAAGATTTTCGTGACGTACGGTATACTATTATCATAGTTCTAGTCCCATTTACGACCAATATATAACAAAAATTGTTGTGTACCTATTAGTAGGTATATTTATTTTTGATAATTATTAGAAATAGCACAGTTTTTAATAGAACGTATTTCAACAAGACACATTTACTTTGATCGCAGAAATACAGGTATATTCTTAACCATAAATGTCTGTTAAAATAGGTACTTTAGATTCGACAGCACATCATTTAGAATCATGTCCAGTTTTATAATCTTTATTTGCAAAAAAAATCCATTCGAAAAAATAATATTTTAAAATATACACACATTTCAGTGCCACAGATGACTCACCAAATTGGGCTTCGACTTATGAATTTACGTTTGACCGAAATCAACTAGAGACCAATTATAAATGACAGTTGACCAACGGATTCCAATCGTTGGATTTATGAAATTATTAGTATTGGTCAAGTTTCCAGCCCGAACACGTCGAATCGTGGGTAAATTATGAGCGTTTAACGAATTTTCGCAATAAATAATAATGTAGGGCTAGACCAACGGATTCCGATTAGTATTGGTCAAGATTCCTGCCCGGACACGTCGAATCTTGTAGAGATTATGAGCTTTTAACGAATTTTCGCAATAAATCATAATGTAGCGATGACCAAACGAAATCAACTAGTGACCAATCCCCAATGATAGTCGACCAACGAATTCCGACGTTCGATTTATGAAATTATTAGTATTGGTTCAGTTTCCAGTCCGAACAATTCGAATCGTGTCGAAATTATGAGCTTTTAACGAATTTTCGCAATAAATCATTATGAAGGGCTGACCAAACGAAACCTTCTAGTGACGAATCCTCAATGACATTCGATCAACGGATTCCAATTATTATTGGTCAAGTTTCCAGCCCGAACACGTCAAATCGTGTAAAAATTATGAGCTTTTAACGAATTTTCGCAATAAATCATTATGTAGGGATGACCAAACGAAATCAACTAGTGACCAATTTCCGTGTGGAAATTATGAGCTTTTAACGAATTTTCGCAATAAATCATTATGTAGGATGACCAAACGAAATCAACTAGTGACCAATCCTCAATGACATTCTATCAACGGATTCCGATTTTATTGGCCAAGTTTCCAGCCCGAACACGTCGAATCGTGTGGAAATTATGAGCTTTTAACGAATTTTCGCAATAAATCATTATGTAGGGATGACCAAACGAAATCAACTAGTGACCAATCTTAAATGACAGTCGACCAACGGATTTCAATTAGTATTGGTCAAGTTTCCTGCCCGAACACGCCAAATCGTGTGAAAATTATGAGATTTTAACGAATTTTCGCAATAAATCATTACGTAAGGATGACCAAACGAAATCAACTAGTGACCAATTTCCGTGTGGAAATTATGAGCTTTTTACGAATTTTCGCAATAAATCATTATGTAGGGATGTCCAAAAGAAATCATCTGGTGACCAAATTAAATGACAGTCGACCAACGGCTTCCAATTAGTATTGTTGAAGTTTCCAGCCCGAACACGCCAAATCGTGTGGAAATTATGAGCTTTTAACGAATTTTCGCAATAAATCATTATGTAGGGATGACCAAACGAAATCAACTAGTGACCAATTTCCGTGTGGAAATTATGAGCTTTTACGAATATTCGCAATAAATCATTATGTAGGGATGACTAAACGAAATCAACTAGTGACCAATCCTCAATGACATTCTATCAACGGATTCCGATTATTATTGGTCAAGTTTCCAGCCCGAACACATCGAATCGTGTGGAAATTATGAGCTTTTAACGAATTTTCGCAATAAATCATCATGTAGGGATGACTAAACGAAATCAACTAGTGACCAATCCTCAATGACATTCTATCAACGGATTCCGATTATTATTGGTCAAGTTTCCAGCCCGAACACATCGAATCGTGTGGAAATTATGAGCTTTTAACGAATTTTCGCAATAAATCATCATGTAGGGATGACCAAACGAAATCAACTAGTGACCAATCTTAAATGACAGTCGACCAACGGATTCCAATTAGTATTGGTCAAGTTTCCAGCCCGAACACGCCAAATCGTTTGAAAATTGTGAGCTTTTAACGAATTTTCGCAATAAATCATTATGTAGGGATGACCAAACGAAATCAACTAGTGACCAATTTCCGTGTGGAAATTATGAGCTTTTAACGATATTTCGCAATAAATCATTATGTAGGGATGCCCAAAAGAAATCATCTGGTGACCAACTTAAATGACAGTCGACCAACGGATTCCAATTAGTATTGGTCAAGTTTCCAGCCCAAACACGCCAAATCGTGTGGAAATTATGAGCTTTTAACGAATTTTCGCAATAAATCATTATGTAGGGATGACCAAACGAAATCAACTACTGACCAATTTTAAATGACAGTCGACCAACGGATTTCAATTAGTATTGGTCAAGTTTCCTGCCCAAACACGCCAAATCGTGTGGAAATTATGAGCTTTTAACGAATTTTCGCAATAAATCATTATGTAGGGATGACCAAACGAAATCAACTAGTGACCAATTTCCGTGTGGAAATTATGAGCTTTTAACGAATTTTCGCAATAAATCATTATGTAGGATGACCAAACGAAATCAACTAGTGACCAATCTTAAATGACATTCTATCAACGGATTCCGATTTTATTGGCCAAGTTTCCAGCCCGAACACGTCGAATCGTGTGGAAATTATGAGCTTTTAACGAATTTTCGCAATAAATCATTATGTAGGGATGACCAAACGAAATCAACTAGTGACTAATCTTAAATGACAGTCGACCAACGGATTTCAATTAGTATTGGTCAAGTTTTCAGTTCCGAACACGTCAAATCGTGTATAAATTATGAGCGTTTAACGAATTTTCGCAATAAATCATTATGTAGGGCTGACCAAACGAAATCAACTAGTGAGCAATCCTCAATGACATTCGATCAACGGATTCCGATTATTATTGGTCAAGTTTCCAGCCCGAACACGTCGAATCGTGTGTAAATTATGAGCTTTTAACGAATTTTCGCAATAAATCATTAAACTAGAGACCAATCCTCAACGAGTCATAAAGAATTAAGAAACGAAAAATTAAATTTATTATTTCTTCCAATTTAGATTCAATTATTTGAAAAAATATTTTTTTTTATCTAAATAGTATCTTATTGGTATATTCCAATTAGATATTTATTTGTAAAATGATATTCCCAAATGAGCGACGAACCTGATATTACAATTTTGATTTTGTTTTTCCGCAATAAAAACTGACCCATTGGTGACCAAACGTCAAAATGTGGTGACCCATCCTGACCTAACGATAACCTACCGAAATTTGATAAAAACGTTATGATTTACTTGCAATGAGGTGGTACTAGGGATTTTTTTTTTGAAAGTTTCATTATTTATTTACCTTTTAATCGTAAGATACCAAACAATAAAAACTAGTGACCAATCCTAACCAAACGATGACCAAACGAATTCAATCGTCACTTTTGTCAAAACCTTAAGATGAGTGTTGTTGCAAATTTTTCTATATACTTCCTCGTCCAGCGACTTTGGTTAAAAAACTACAGCAACTAAATATATCATATGTATATATTTACAGTATACCGTTATAATGAATGTAGAAATATTTATTTATTACGTAAGATTAATCGCACATTGGATCGACAATTTCGATCTTTCAATCATCTCAAATTTCCCAGGTTTTATTTATTTTTTATACGATTATCGTGCACAAAATTCAAATCGATTAATGATTTTTAACAACATTCTTTCGAAACGAACAACAAACTTGTTCAATTAATATTCAAAAGGTGTAAAACGATTTACATAACCTCATTAACCAAAATAATTGTACAAATCATCCGACATCAATGATCATTCATGAAAATAAATTTATCTAATGTACTCCCATTAAAAATGGTTGTACAAGACTTATATGAGCATCCGAACGTTTAATTTTATAGTTTTTGGTTAAAAACAACTATTTAACGTATATAATTAATAGTATGTGACACTTTTACTTTATAACACTAATTAATAGTGTAATATATATAAATGCTTGTTGTATATTACAAAACACCGCACTCGTTATATTTGGTTAAACACACTTTGTATATGCAGTACAATTTATATATAAATATGCAATTTCCGCACCTTTCAACAGTTCCAACCTGCAAAAACCTTTTCTATCCATGTCTAATACACAATAAAATCTTACATCTTAATTCTCAATTGTGTTCGTTTAAAGTATTGCAATAAAACCGATTTCTATTCAATTCGCAACCAACGCGAATTTTTTTTTTATTTTTCTACATTTCCATTCATATAATTGTCCATAATTTGTAATTGCAAATTGTATTTACTACGTATAAATATATACAAAGGAATAATAAAAATTTAATTTAATTATCACCCACAGTAATTTTCTTAATTTGTCACACGTGATTTCTACTGTGCTGCAAGCAATTACATTGATTAGATAACAAAACATTTCGATTGCCATTAGAAATGGAAAATCTCTCTAGAGAGAGAGACTATGATGATGATGGTTTATCGGAAATAAATTTCAAATTGACCCTGATTTACTAATAAATTTAATTTTATGATATGTTCGAAGTGTGTATACGTACGAGTATGCAACGTAATGACGATGAAACTATTTGTATGTTGGAAACCCTTATATGGTTTACCCGGGGTGGTTTAATATATATTGATACGGAACTGGGGAAACAATCCTTAGGGAAAAATGATATAATTTATTCATAGTTAATTATCTGTCTAACTAATAAATAAAATTACCATGACTATTTAGTATTTAGTGTATAGTTAAGATAACAAGGGTGGATTTATTTAGTTCGAGTTTGGCATTTTTAAATAGGGGTTCGTTTATTAATAGTTTTCGAGTTTTTATCAAAAAATTTTCTTAAACTGTTAATCGACGAATATTTTAGTTTTCAAATTCGTTAAAAGGTATACGAGTGTTGCAGTCCATCGTACAGTAGGACTGGCGGGTAGTTTATAAAAGGTTATTTGGTAAAAATCAATCAGGTATTATTACTCATTGCTATAGTTAAATTTACACTTGTGAAACTGCAAAAATAGACCAGCAATGTACCGACCAAATGGCACATAGGTTAAAGCTTTGGCCTTTGATTCGGGAGGCACTTCAACAGATTACGATTTGTGGTCTTCGGTGTACAATGCCCATATAGGCCGACCCATCTTCCATGCCAGTATAGGCTGGCATGGAACTTGCAATGTGCAGCTGGTCTTAAAATAGGTTCTATTGCCGTACGTCCTAGACTTGGCCGGAAGGCGTAAAGACGTAAAAAGCATAACCGCGGAAGATCAGGGTGGGCCTTGAGCCCCAAAACAGCTCGCACAGTTAACAATAAAAAAAATTAGAAAAAACGGCAGAACTCCGAGCCCAGCAAGGTGGCCAATCTGCTGAGTTTCGTAACGAGCAAATTTGGAAATCTGATTAGCAGTTTGAAACTTGATCAAATTAAACAAACTCAGGAGCTTGAATTGCAGGAGCTTTCAGAAAACATAAAGAACCTGTAATACCTTGTTAAAGTTAGCCGACTCGCTCCAGCCGAAAGATAATGCAGATAGTGTCTTGACTATTATTGAACTATCTTTATACTCTCGCTCCTATCGATTTTTAAATTCCTACAAACTGAAATAATTTCTCCTTCACCCGAATGATATAACCCGGTCCTAAATTCTCCTAAATTCGAGTTCATGACTTATTTTTGCTGTATTCAAGTTCATTCGAATCTGCATTATCGACATTATTCGGCTGGAGCGAGTCGGCTAACTTTAACAGTATACCTGTAATAAAAATTGAAAATCGATTCAATCACCTTGAAGGTAACATTGAGGAATATATAGCCTAAGCAGATGTAGCTAGTTAGGTCATTATGACCAAAATTGTGAGCAGTAAAAACTCTACACCACCAACGTGAATCAACCATTGCTTGGTTAAGTACAAATTGGGATAACTACATCATAAAATGAAACGAGACAAAAGGTACATTTCGCATGCCAGTATGCGTTATTCAGCAGCTCTGGGAGCTAAGATTCAATGAACCAATCATTCCTAATTTTAAAACTAGATGATTACCGAAACGAATATGAGAATAAAGAATAACATATATATTATGCAACAGCAAACAACACAAACCATGACCGTTGGCTTTAATTAAAAAAGAGAAACTTTACAAAATGGAAATACTACAGATATACAATCATTATTCAATGAAAGAAGCAGATAACAGCAGAAAGATAATGAAGTCCCAGCAACAGGTGAAAGAAATCACCTAATGTTCTGTGGCAGACTAAATATACAAAGATCAAGGCATGGGCATATGAATAATAGCTAAAGCAAAGAAAGCACAAAGCAAAGAAAAACACCAATGGATTGGAAATCAGTAAGCAGCAAAATAATAACAGCGTCTTTGCACTCGAAGATAAGAAATTCAACAACCATTCAGTGGTGACAGGATATGATGTCAAAATTATTCAAGGAGATTAGAATTTTTTAAAACTTTTAACCGACAATACCAACATGGCGTCAATCATGGGTAAACATGTAGGTTACACAACTCAGTTATAATCAATTTTTCATAGGTTTCTAAGTTCCCACATAAAAATATACAAACTACTTTGTTTAAGATTTTTTTCGGCTTTTCGGACAAAATATTATTTTTAATAGACACCCATATAATGGGCGCTTTCAGGGCTGGGATGTTCTAACATCACCATTTTCCGATATTTTATCGAAGTATACGTCTCTTTCATCTAGAATTAATTTGACTTCTGTTTCGTTTATCAATTATTTCTTCTCTATTGCTGTCACAACCTACTAGAATATATTTGAACAATATCTATTTCACTTATTTTCGTTGTACAATCGAAAAACAATTATTTGGTGATAGAAACACAGTAGAAACATCACAATGTTGCAATCTAGCAGGCTGGTAAATTATATAAAAATTGAAACAGAGATAAATTTTATTCTACAGAAACGAGAAATAAACTTCGATAAATTATCGAAACATGGTGATGTTAGAACATCCCAGCCCAGGTCTCATGATTAGTAAAGCCATTGCCAATTTAATTTAAAAATCTCATAGTGATAAATATTTTCTTAGCATTGGTATCCTGAAAGCGCCCAATGTTTACGGCTTTTTTAGTCGTAGAAAACAAAGAGGTCATTTACTCACAATATTTCTACGACAAAAGTAGAAAAAATGCACTAAATACAGACTACTGGTTAATAAGAAATTCCAATCCCGCTTACAAAACATTTAAGAAACAGAAAAGCAGATGTACGCAGTTATCACCAACTGGCGATAGCAACATTGAAAATCCACCCGTGGCTATAAATCATATCCAAAACATGGAAGGGTTTAATTGTTGTGGCCTATACAGGCTCCAACGATCGTACATAAATCTCGAATACACCATAAATAAGTAGTAAAGCAAAAAATTGAACCTACCGGATTTGTGATAAATGAGTTCTTGTATAATCAAAAATAAATTTTCTTGTTTAAAATTCAGAAAACCAACAAGGTCAACCATTTTGCCCCTTCCGCAATTCGCATGGAATCCCCAATATAATGAAAAAAGCTTTAGTATATGAAGTTTTATCCCGATCAATCAATCCGTATGTGCTGTGCCGATAGTGTCAATCGCAACATGCAAATCAAATTGGTATTGTTATGGTAAGCAACAGTCATTATGACAAGTTGATACGAAATGGTTCAATTTCCGGATCTAGTGGTTCCTGGAAACCATTAATAAAAAACTGGTTCTCATATACTGGGCCATACACATAAAGGCCTATAGCGCCAATCTCAACATACGGATCGACTTGGGATTTTTATTTATGGTAGTCGAATTTAAGATAAAAGCAAGTCAAATTCATCGAGCGCCAGTAAAATCTCGAATCGACTGCCATCTGATCGCACATATTCAACACGGATAGTCGAGTTAAAGACAGAAGCCAACAAAAGCTATACCGAGCGCCAGTAACTTCTCATTCAAATTATTTGCCGCGTTAAATCCAAATGAAGATTATCAAACGCCGTCAGAGGTGGTAGATAGTGGACGGCCTTAGGGGCGAATGAAATAGGCCAGCCCAACCGCAGCTCCGCAGCTGTGCTGGGAGGAGAGTCTCAGGGAACTGGGGAGAGGTTAACCTTATTTCCCTAAATTCTGAGCGCCTATGATACCCAGCATGGAAGTGTGAGCTGATGGCGCCGTAAAACCATCGACTACTAAACTTGGCGAAGTGAGTCCTTGAGGAGAGAGTGGGAAACTATATAAACGAGCCATCCCTTGAATGAAATAGGTCCCATTGGGTAAGGATATCCAAATTAATGGGGGAATGGATGGAGAATTTTGGAGGGGACAGGGGCGGTGGGTTAAGGTGTTATGCAACCCTCTTCTCTTAGGAGTGACTAGGCTGGGGCCCATTTAACAAAACCCAGTCGTGAACGGAGCCCTCTGGATACCAGGCGACCTCCAGTTGTATTTAACGTTACCTGCGTGTTCGGTGGACCAGTATTTCTCCAATACTCGTGGGAAAAACATGGAAAACAATAAAGAAAAACAAAAATAAAGGGGTCGGCAACCTTCAAAAACCGGAACATGGAATAACTCTAACCGTGAAGGTATAGGGCTCCCTCATCAGGGACAACGGTAAGCG
Source organism: Nephrotoma flavescens (assembly GCA_932526605.1). NCBI lineage: Eukaryota > Metazoa > Arthropoda > Insecta > Diptera > Tipulidae > Nephrotoma > Nephrotoma flavescens. Next base: position 220,565,473 of record OW052222.1, on the reverse strand, counting down.
ATACACCTAGGCATCAAAACAAGGTAAAAGCGGAACCACCAAACAAAGTAGTGGGGGATATAGGGAGATCCCTCCGGCGAAGCGTCGATACAGAGAGAGGCGGTTGGCGTTCGAAATCTTAGAAAAACTGGCTGCGACTCCTGAGGGGCAGGTTACAAACTTCTTTCCCTATTTGGGATGATAATGCAGTTTTAGTGTTGCCTGATGACATTTTCTAATTTTTCTGGGATGAAATTTTGGGCTAACTTCTCAGACACATTAATGAAGGACCCATTGGTGATCAATCGCTAAAATATACATGTTGACCAAACCTAAAATAACGATTACCTAACGAAATTTGATGAAAACGGTAAGATTTTCTTGCAATGAGGTGTTACCCGTGATATATAATTTTTCAATTTTTCATTATCCATTTAACCGACAATCGTGATCGGCTAAATTAATTATACAGAGCTACCGAATACGACCCCCCATGTCTTAAGGACAAATGAAAACTTTTTTGAAATATGATGTATCGATTTATGAGTTTACGAAATATGTGATGTTAAATTGTTGAGCTTACAACCTTTAGCACGAATACCACCTCCTCCGTCTCAAGGGCAAACGACAAATTTTTTAAAAGTGCTAAAATTAAATATTTCAATGTTTCAACTAAGAATAACCTATTATAAAAACCTATAGCACTGCCAAAATTGCCAATTATTAAATATTATTTTAATATCGGATCCTGTGCTTCAATTTATAAGCATGAAATTTTTACAAATTTCCAGCAAAAAACTATTATTATAGATTATTAGTCCTTATGTAAGCTTAAATTAAACTACGCCATTTCATTTGTTAACCACCAAAAATAGCATAACATAGCCTGACATTTTAGATCCCAGCGTCGGCCCCAATAATATAGACTATCTACAGTAAAATTATTTTAAAAGATTTCATTTTGATTTCAAAAATAATTGTGTACAATAAATTTGTAAAATTGGGGTTTCTTTGAAGTTATCGTATTGCATCCAGGGATTATCTGTTCTCCGACAAAAACCTACTAAATGTCATATTCCATTATAAGGACATAACAAGGTTAAACATCTCGTACAGGTTTTATAGTCGTGTCCAATATCACACTCCTCAAATATAACGAAAGGACCTGCAAAACATAAAGTGGCCATAATAAAATAAAAATTTAGAAAATGATTTTTAAAAATTTTGAACCGTCCTTTCCTTAGATATTGTGCCGTGTTTGCATAGGGAATTTACCGAGAGGTTAGTTCAATTGACATCCAATTGACCTTTTCGTTGGTGAAGTTTAAGTGAAAGAATTCTCTATTTTTTCGTTCAAGTTTGCTTGTGAATTCCTCTATACTGTCTGTTAACTGTTTGTCTCCTCTATTGTTGGCAGGTCCGAGATATATAGAACAAATAGATTTGGTTTAGAACTGATATTTTCGTTATTTCCGAATACTCACCATTTTTTTTTAACTAAAATTTTTGTATTTCATAAAACTGCTTTCGTAAGTCTCTGTGTAATTTATATGCCAAGCCTTTATGAACATACTTTTTTATTTACAAAAACATATCTTCAATTATGTTTGTCCTTCAATGTACTTCTTCTATTGTTGAATAGTTTACTCTGAAGCCAAATTGATGTGGCAAAATTAGATAGTTTTCTCCTATTATTGATTTTTTCATGAGGACTAGAAATTTCTAGATTTTTTGTGAAATTGTTGGAAGTAAGGAAATCGGCCTATACGAATTTTTGTCATTTATGTATTATGATTACTTTTTCGACTTTCCATTGATTTGGAACGTGTTTAAGTCTGAATAATGCGTTAATTATTTGGAGGAGTTTACATAGCCTTTTTCAGGAAGAGCTTTTACTATTTAACTTGTAATTAAGTCATATCCTGGAGATTTCTGTGCATTTAGGTTAAGATTGATTTCCTCTTTTAATTCTTGTAATGTGACGGGAGATATATTGTTGTTTTTTTATTTACTGGTGTTATGTTTCCATCTGTTGTTTCTCCAAGTAGAGGGTGGGACATGTTCTCTAGGTTGGTTTGAAACAAAAAATAAGCTTTTTGCTATTTCATTCATGTTCCATCTTTATTTTTATCTGCACGATAGAAAAAGTTTATGTTCTTTAGTCCTATTTGTTGATCCAAAAGGAATACTCGGTATCCTTTTCCTCATTAAAGCCACTTAGGTGTTCGTTAATGGATTTCTTCGTGATTTCTTTTATTAGCAACTTTAATTTATTAAAAAAAAATTGTAGTTGCTTCCTATTCTGGAGCTCAACTTTTTCGTCTCTAACTTCTAGATGATAAATAACATTTCGTCGCATTTCTCTTCTTTAACTTGAGAGATTCTACTCCACGTTGCTTCTTGTATGCCGTTTTTCAGTTGTTCTAGTTCTTCTTCAAGATGTATCGGATTTTTATTTGGCACCAGTTACGATCCTCTACACATAACAATATACCAACATAACATTGTTATACAACAAGAACAACGCGTATGATGGGATCTACTTTTCAAACACGCGCGGAATATTACATCGAAAACGACGCGCAACAAAAAGTGCAAAATTCGCATAAATGCAGATCGGATGTCAACCTGTTAGATTTAGTAATTATTGTAAGTTAGTTGTTAAGTTATAGTCTTAGGGAAACCTTGTATTTTCCAATTAAATAAATAAAATAAAATTAAATCAAATAAAAAAAGAATAATTAAAAGTAAAAGATAAAAATATCTTTTTTTTTAAATCAAGTTAAGTGCAAAGTTATTTGTCACCTGAAGATTATTATTGTAGTTAGCCATATTCCAAAATGATGGTTGATCTCCAGAATGAAACTCGCAACTGCATATTCATCCTGCGGCAAACACCTTTATTTTTTTTAGAGGTTATTCTTAATCCCCAATAAGTATTTTTGTGTTATTATCAACTTCGATTTTGAAATGGTGACTCTGGCTTTCAATATGAATAGGAAAGCCTCAAACAAAATTTAAAATCATTTTAACAATAAATTCACAATATTTAATGATATATCTCTTAATTTTTATTGACCAGTGTCGATTTTGTACCAAAAATTAAAACGCGAGCATGCGAGGTGAACAATTATTTTGTGTACATATACACTTATTGCACAATACACACAATACATACATACACAATACATATACAATTTTATATTTGTATTGAATTTTTTCTCTCATGTGTCTGTGCATTTTGTTTGTCAATTTTGCAAAGGCATGTAGCAAAATAAAAAGTTTCGGTTGAACCGGTTGAATATTTATGATGATGACGTATACCTCACCTCTTCTATTCGCTTGCTTTTGAGCAGTGGAACCGATTATTTGCTATGTGATTTGATTTTTAATTTTCCAATATTTGAAAAACATACGAAACCGCATTTGACACATCAATTAAAAAAATATATAAACAAAATGACGCGCATGTGCTCTAGCAAACCAATATTAATAAAATAACCACTACTATGTTTTTCCGGTTTGCTCACCTCGCGCTTTCATTTTTGGTACAAAATCGACACTCAGAATGTTTCTACTTGCCATTTGCTAAATAACAAATCACACTTTACTACAAAAAGTATGAAAAGCGGAAAATTCAAAATATAACCTCAACTTTTTTGTAAGAATTATAACGAGATGGAGATTAATAAATTTTGTTGTGAGAATTACGTAGAAATCCCTAGTTCAAACCTTTTAATAGTTATAAGAACTATTTGATTCTGTTTTGGTGGAGAACTGGAGAAAATAAAAAAATGGATAAAAACTATAGGACCTCGAGAAGAAGAAGTTTAGTTTAAGTTGGCAATCGCGTTTGAGTACTCAGGTTAAACGACAACAGTTGTAAAAATGTGAAGGATTACTTAGCAACCATAATTAAAACAACTCATAAATTAACTTACATTGAATTAAATGTGTCAGGGGAATGGATGGATTGGTATAATTCTTTGGGCAGGCTTATCGAAGGAATATGAGAGTAAAATTAGTGGAGGTTCCAGAAAAATAAAATTATTGCAAGATTTGCATGATTGCAAGATCTGAATGGCACCATTAAGCAACGGAACAATGGTAAAAGTAAACAGATATAATCAGTTGGTTGCTTCAATTGTAGCAACTACCGGCGGGCGTATTGCAAAACACAGCCCAACCAAAAATATCGTGTTTCATCTATAGCTGCCTTCAAACGTATTAGTTGTCGTCAGTATAGGCATCGCTATTGATAGTTTCCCCTGATTCCAGCAGTTCATAACCACACTTTTCGATCCCACCCCTTTGGTTGCCATAGACCAGTTTCACCAAGCTTCACCCAAGATTTTTTGCATTTAGAATAGTTTCTAACATTTAGTTTTATCTTCAGAAAATATTTGATACAAAAATCCTTTTCTTTGTTGTCTTTAATAGTATTTGTAAATGGGTTTTCGACGTTCGAGGTCTCTTTCTTTTAATCCATATGTGGAACATTATTGCTAACTTTTAGAACCATTCCGATATTTGTAAACGTTTTGCAATATTGCTACAGCAAATTATGATTATGTTTGAGAAAAATCTTTAGCCAATAACGTTTCCAATTAGCATTCTCAAATTGTTTGGGTGGTTTTCCAAGCTCTTTATCTTCAGTACCAAAATCATCATTTTTAAATCGTCGAATTATTTGCTGCGATGAAAACATCCCGCAAATGTTGTTTATTTGGAATTAAATTCGACATTTTAAAATATAGTTGTTCACACTTACACGTAAGCAGTTCTACTAGTAACAGCAGTACTATAGTGACGAAATCTCCCGGTTCTAATTAATTCGCTTCTCTCCTCAACTGAGACGCATTTTATTTTGTCGTCCATTAAATTTTACAATTTCGTCAAAGCATATGTTATTTATCTTGGTTGCAAATTGTTTCGTTAGATCGAGCTTTCTTCAGCACAGAAATAAAATTTTGAAATTTTATCAAAAGTTCATTTTATAATCGAAATCCTTAAATTTCAAAATGTAAAGCAATAATATCATAGTCCCCCACCCACCCACTATAATATCATAAAAACCAAATCTATTTTTTCTAAATTCCAAAACAAAATTTTTTAAAGCAGCTCCCAAAACTTCCATACCGAGATTAGAGGACTCTTTACATTAAACAATTTCTAAAAATCTAGATACTATTAAATGTACAAACGATTATCTGTCTTCACACATAAAATTAAAAAATTAAAATATGAACAGACGCAATTATATTTACATTTTTTTTTGTCTTAATTCTTTTGATCTTCTTCTTACACACCATCATGATATGTACTTAATTAATTATAAAGGAGAGTGTCGCGCGTTATACCCCAAGTCTCGGCTCATCATCAACTGCATTGCCATACACACACACCAATTAGAAGAAAAACAATTTTATTCAGCCGAAGAGGTTTTTTTTTAAATAAATTACAAAAGAAAAATATTTTGTCGCGCATTTCCATTAGAAATTAATTAAATTAAAATTACACGAAATGAAATATTTGTGTTGCTTCATTTTATTTTTTTAATTAATCGGAGGGGGGAAACTCTAAAGAAAATGCGTTAATTGGTTTAACCTATCCACTCCGTTAATTTTTCATCTGTAGCGCTGCATACCGTACACGAAATATTTTCTTTTAAGACCGTACACACATTAAATGCTTAATACAATTATATTTATCGACCGAAACTAATTGAATTTATTTCTTAATTTAATAAATGCAGAGCATCAATTCGTACATACGATATATAAATTTAAATATATCGTAATTAGTTATGGTTTAAAGAATACGGAATTTTAAAATGACAATAACGGATGTGTATTAACTATTATGGTTACTACTATCACTATCATTAATAGTTTAGACTTAAATATTAATTTATTTACTCATTGTGTATTTGCGCCATTTGTTTATGGTCTCGCATTATATTTAATCACCATGTTCGGTTAGTTCAAACCATTTTGAAACATCACTTTAAGCAGATGATTATACGTTATGCGACAACACCTTTATGCGGTAGTTTAATGCACTAATGTTCGATTATGTAACTCGGGTTGTTAATGATACGATATGCATGGATCAGCGGATTCGGGTCATTTATAGTTAGAACCTTTTTTGTGGGCGGGTGCTGATTCATTATTTATAATAAATTGTGTGACGCCAAATGGTATTTAAAATGGCTGAGTGATACAGACAGTTATGTTTAGAATTGGTTATTATTTTTCGTAATGACATCTTTCAATATCTTTTACTAATAATAAAGAGTCAATGAAAATAGTTAAACACTATTTTTATTGATCGCGCGATAACTCGTAGTTGCGTATGTTTTTTGGCTCTGCTGGGTTTGTACTAAATGATACCTGTCTGTCTCTTTTTTTGGGCATGTTTGTTTTAGTTGTTTATAAAAATACAAGTAAAGTGTGTAGAAGACGGAAGAAAATGAAACTCTCCCTAGACTGCAAGATTTTACTATACAAAGCGATCCTAATCCCCATATGGTATCCAACTATGGGGCTCAACTAGGTCACACTACTGGTAAATCGATTTACTGATTTACCGATAAATCGACTTCGTTTGCTTACCGTCATACCGGTAAATCATTTCTAAAATATCAGTATTTCGGTAAATATTAAAGTTTTAATTACACAACAGCATGCTTGAAATGTTGTTGGACTCTTAAATGTGCTAGAAAAAGCACAAGCTGGTTACAGAATCGTTTAAAGAGCCAACACCAGATAAATATAATAAAATAGGAAACAATTCACCAAGCTTCAACAAGTGAGCCATTCCAGTAGTTTCGTACATTCAAGTAATATACAAATAACAAAATATTCTTATGTTTAAACAATAGCTATTCTTCTCAAAACCACAACTGCAATTACACAGGTCAACATTTGATATAAAACGAAACACTTAGAATGCTATGGTGCTTTAGGGGTTTTTTGGGTCGCTGATTACGATGAGCGGGTAGGTTAACCTTCATCACATCAATTTCAAGGTCATTTGAAGGTCAAAGTGTCTTAATGCGACCGAAAAAATCTGAAAAAATTCATGCGGATGTTTTCGAGGTCCCTGAGTACGATTCCGTAGTTTGTTTGACCTTTTGCCTTTGTTAAAAGTCATTTGAAGGTCATTTGAAGGTCAAATCGACATATTTCGACCAAAATATTTGCGAAAAATTCATGCGTATGTTTTCAAGTTCTCTAAGTACGATTCCGTAGTTAGTCTGACCATACAACGTTAAAGGTCATTTGAAGGTCAAATCGACAAATTTCAACCAAAATATTTGTGAAAAATTCATGCGTATGTTTTCAAGGTCTCTGAGTACGATTCCGTAGTTAGTCTGACCATACGACTTTGTTAAAGGTCATTTGAAGGTCAAATCGACATATTTCGACTAAAATATTTGCGAAAAAATCATGCGTATGTTTTCAAGGTCTCTGAGTACGATTCCGTAGTTAGTCTACCGTACGACTTTGTTAAAGGTCATTTGAAGGTCAAATCGACATATTTCGACCAAAATATTTGCGAAAAATTCATGCGTATGTTTTTAAGGTCTTTGAGTACGATTCCGTAGTTAGTCTGACCATACGACTTTGTTAAAGGTCATTTAAAGGTCATTTGAAAGTCAAATCGACATATTTCGACCAAAATATTTGCGAAAAATTCATGCGTATGTTTTGAAGGTCTCTGAGTACGATTCCGTAGTTTGTCTGAGCTTGCGATTTTCAAGTTACAAAAATGAAACTCAGCCCGTGGGTCTCGAATTACTTTTCTTTCATATGGGAGCCGTGTATAAGCCGGGCGTCGCTGCCGCCGGTTAGGAACCGCTAGTATTTGTGTAAGAAGCACGTTATGCACAGCATTACCGCGAGTTGGTGTCTCTGACCGAATAGCTGTTATGCGGTGGTCGCCTAAGATGTTATCATATCGTTTATAAGAAATCCTTAGATTCATACTGTATATATTTGGCGTTTTCAAAACCTCTAAAGTTGATATTTCGCTATAGCCACTATTAACACGGAACGTGTTCAAAGGGAGGTTCCTGATGCAGGTGTGAAAAAACCCCAGGGTAATAATGGACACACGGAGTAATGGTGGACACCCGGGGTAATAATGGATAACGTTGGTAAACGTCGCAATATGTTCCATGCACAATGCTTGTGTTTATACAAGCCTAATCGAAATTTTTTATTAAGCTCTGTTTTTGCTCTTAGCGTTTCCCAGAATCGACGACGTGGACGTGGCAAATTTCCGATCCCATTGGGGTACTTTATTTCCGTGAGTCCCCTTGCCTCTTACGTTGGGGTATTAAAGTACTACTTGGAACGAGTACGCTTTCGTTTCTCGTGAAATGACCTTCGAGTTGATTTTCTTTTATGAGGTTTATTTGATTCACGCTTCAGGTTCCAGCAATAATCTGCCAACATGTTTATCCCTCAGACACCTTAATACCTTTTTAAAATAAAGCACCTCAATGGGATCGGAAATTTGCCACGTCCACGTCGTCGATTCTGGGTAACGCTAAGAGCAAAAACAGAGCTTAATAAAAAATTTCGATTAGGCTTGTATAAACACAAGCATTGTGCATGGAACATATTGCGACGTTTACCAACGTTATCCATTATTACCCCGGGTGTCCACCATTAATTCGTGTGTCCATGATAATTATCATCAACTATAATAACAGCCTTGTTGCCAATAAAAACAGCTGCATTATGCCGTAAGGATGTATAAAACTTGGCATCCGTTCATAACTGCATACTTTAAAACTGCATATCTCAAAACGGCATATTTCAAAACGGCATAAGGGTTAAAACAGCATTTTTCAGAATGGCATTTTTTAAAACTGCATTTTTCAAAACGGCATAGGTACAAAACGGCATTTTTCAAAACGGCATTTTCCAAAATAGCATATTTTAAAACTGCATAGGTAAAAAATGCATTTTTCAAATCGATTTTTTTAAAACTGCACAAGACAGAATGAAATATTTTAATCGATTATGAGGCTAGAATTATCTTTTCGTTAATTTCTGGAATATGACCAACAGGTACGGTTATTTATTACACGATGAAATTTGAGATGAATGAAATTTTTGAACATTTGTGAACGATTCTTGGATTAAATTCTAGGATAAAGTCAAATGAAAAGGAACTTGACAATTTCTTAGTCGAGTAAGATTTAATTTCACATGTTTAGGTTTAGTATATAGTTGAAATTCAACATGTGGGTACCTTATTAGGATTGAATAAAACTCGTTTTTGATAAAGTTCTGGAATCAGGCGGATAGGGATGAAACCTGGCCATTTCTTAACCGATTATGTCGAAACTGTGGGATCTTAAAATTATGTTTGATAAAGTTCTGGAATATTGTCATTAGGGATGGAACTAGGCCATTTCTTAATCAATTATGTTAAAATTCGTCACGTGCGATAGAAATGGAGTTTTTAAATGATTTTTTGATAAAGCTCTGCGTATTTGGACAAAATGGGCGATATATTTCAGAACTTAGTCAAAAAATCATTTTAGAATCTTATTTCCATCACACATGTCGATGTGATAAAAATCTGTCAGAAATAGCCAAATTCTGTCGCTAATGGCCATTTTCTAGAGCTTTAGCAAAAAATCATTTTAGAATCTCATTTAGACCTTACTTGTAGAGTTTTAACATAATCAGTAAAGAAATGGTCTAGTTCCATCCCTATTGATCATATTCTAGAACTGTATCAAAAAATCAGTTTTGAGTTCGAATCATTCACTTAGAATAAAACTAGTAAAACTGCTCGTTATTCCTGACATGTTTTTGTGGCCCGCTCTCCGGGAATTTTTTCTCAAGCCCCACGGACGGCTAACCGATGCGACTTCCCTCGTGCTCGTTAGAGTTATTGAAGCCTCTACAATTCGGCCGAATGTCTCGAAGGGCCGCATGTGTCAATGGGCCAAATGGGTTATTTTTCGTTTTTGAAAATATAACTTTTTATATTTACAAAAGTCAACAAAAAATACAACATTATTAAATGTTAAACAATATTTCAAAAATCACTTATTATTTTATTTACTTTCCATTTTATAAGGAAGTTGTTCTTCATTTAAATATACTACTCATTTATAAATGACAAATATATAGGCAAACCAGTTTCAATTGCAGGAACAGTCTAATAGTCAGCACAAATTTTCTGCATTTGCCTTAACAGATTGCCTTAAAATTTGTTTTTCCAAAATCTGCCCAAATTGATCGTCAAAATCGATTTCAAAGCAATTTTTTTTTTAAATAATTTGAAATTCATCAAAACTTTAGTTTTCTGCTTATTAAAACCCTAAAGGTTGATTTATATTATCCGCTCCTTTCAGTTCCTACACATATCGTGTCAGACATCATCAATACGTTTTAATTCAGACATTTTCCTCGTATGCTTATTGTATCAGGCAAGATATCTTATTTTTATGTTTAAATATCATTAGTCCGGCCGGCCCGAATTAATAAAAAATATTTTTTTTTCAAAATCAAAATTTTAGAAGTAGAAGAAAAGAAAACCTGGATTTTGAAAACCGGTATTTTGAACCGGGATTTTGTAGTACACCCATAAAAGATTTAAAAGAGGGTATTGCACGAGATCAGTTAACATGGTGGGGTCCAAATACCGAAATAGTCGATTATGCAATTAGACACTGGAGTGGCGTTGTTAAGATTTTTTCTCCACACGCTGGTAAATGTTAATAATAAGCTGGTGGCAAATTGCCAAACTATCGGGTCAATTTGTTGCTTAGTTCAGGTTTTATTTTGCTGGGGTCTGTTACTTTGCCCAAGGTATAAATGTCAGATGATGTTAGTACATTTTCAGATATAAACTGGGGTTAGTAGCTCTTTCAGATATATATCATTCTTATTAAGTGATTGCCTAAACTCGTTATAATTTAAATATTTACTTAATGAAAGCTCTTTAGATTCTATTATGGGGAAAAGTTCGGGTTTCAAATGAAAACCTAATATGTAATGTACTTACCAAAAGCAATCCATCATTAAAACTTTCTAACAACGCATTTGAATTGTTTAACCGCAATTTCGAATAGAAATTATCTTTATGACATATATAATTGTCGCAAAACTCATTAGATAACATATTTATAAAATTAAGTTATAATTTTAATTTGTTTTCGGTGTTTAAATCATCGCGATCTTCGAACAAAAAATATTTAATGAACGTATTTTAGCCGAAATAAGTTCACTGGAAGTGACGGCATCCGAAGGAGCTTTTATTGCAAATATTTCACTTTACTAGTAAATAAACTTTTCATCAATACTGACCCAGATTAGGTTTCCAAAATTTAAGCGGAAATGAAAATTTTTGGCAAAAAAACTGTTTTTTAGCAAATCTCGATCAATGTGGGCTTTAAATAATTGATTGATCGGCATGAAACTAACTTAAACTTTTTCCGTAAATTGATTTTTGAAAATATTTTGAAAATCATATAGCATTTTCGAAAAAATAATATTAAAAACAAAAAGCTTGTAATTAAACGATAAAAAAGTGTATTCAAATCATTTTTTCAAATTTTTGATTCCGGAAGTGATGAGTTTTGATAAAAAAAAACCTTTGTTTCATCAAAATTCGACTTCTTTACAGTCACGGCTGGTTAACTTTTTGAAATCAAACTTTATACCTGACCTTTTAGAATTATTGGAAGATCCTTACGAAATTTGGTGGAAATCTGTCGAGCTGAAGGAAATTTTGAAATTTTTGCTATGGTATTGAAAAGCTAAAACTAAATAAATTTTAAGATTAAATTTTCAAACATCAATGCCTGACCTTTTTTTGATTTTTTGAAATTTCAAAAGGGAAAATGTTTTTGATTATACAAGAGTTTTGCCAGAAGACCGGCTAATTTTATTTTTCTCTTAAAAAGTGTTGTGAATTCTGCTGTACACAAGCATATCACTGGTGATTCTTGTGAAAACTAAATTAAATTATCTTTTCAATTCTGCGTTCTAGAAGCATATATGTACCAAATACAATCTGCATTCATCGGGACGTCCATAATCCAACAGAATGTAACTCTGGATACATTAAGGCAAGATTTGAAAAAAAAAATATATAAATTATCTCATTTTTTAGAGATTCATGTTAATCAACCAGATGACATACAAAACGATAAACAGTTTACTGCATTTCATCTGCAACCAAACTCCCCCTCAAAACAATTTAAAAATCGATTTAGTTGATTTGTTTATTTTAGTACAACCTTACATACATATATACAATATATAAATATACATATACTTCACTTGTACATCATCGGTTGTTTAAAATAATTTTCATTTTCTTTATACGAGTAATATACATACAAAAACATCATTCAGCAATCGTAAATTGGAAAACAGAAAAACAAAAGAAAAATTTAAATCAATCAATATATATCGAGATGAGATTCAAGACAATAAAACAAAGACGTTAAGTAAAATTAATGAAAAACAAAAAAAAAACAATTTAACTAAGTAATATACGACGAGTACGTACATATTTACAGAATTTAATCGGCAAGAAACGAGAAGAACTTCCATATATAAAATCAGATTTTATTTTGATTAACGAAGATATAAGAAAATAAAATAAGCGCGCAAGTGCACAGCAAAATAATTAAGAAGAATAAAAATCTTTACTATGTACACAAATCTATTTATTGCCTATTTATAATTATTGTCTGTAAATGTATTATTTTGTTTATTGATTTGTAGTAGGTAAATATATTTCTTTTTCTCCGCTTCCTTTTCCTCGCCGTCTTGTAATATGAAAGATGTATATTCTCGTATACATATTGATGAGATAAAATTGTTTTTTTTTCATGCTTTGATAATTGGTTTGTTGTATTTACGTTTATTATTTGATTGATATTATTTTGTATAATGATACTCATTAAATTTTGTAGTTATCCATAATTATTTCATTTCGGCTTTATACCGTGCTAATTATAAGAACGTAGTTACATTGAAACAACACTGGAATTATGATTGTCGAGAAGGTAAACTAGAAATCATTCTTTACTTAAAATGTATTCTTATATCAATATTTGAGTAAAATCAGGTAACCAATACAAGTGGTATTACATTGTTTCCTGTGTCACAATTCTGACATTTATATTTTTCTGAGAATTCGGAATTAGCAACTTCGTTAACGTAATTTTTTTGATTAGAATATTGCTTTCTTTTGCAAAGTAATTTATTGCAGACCTATTAAAGTTAGCCGAGATGTATTGACACTGCAGATTCAAACGAAAATGACAGCCAGTACTTGTCGTAAAACTGTCGATAATGCAGTTGCAAATTTTAGGTCGAAAAGTATTGTAATTATTTATATTAGAAGTTTTTATGTTGCTGTTGCTAAAAACAACTAAAAAAATTAAAACAATAATTTTTCATTCGAAACACTTAAAACTAATATACCAAACTAAATGTTTCTAAGTGCTGTATTAGATGTTTCGGGAGGTAAGATTTGAAACGCATCTAGTGTGAAGTGCCTGATTGATCATTTAAAATGCGTCAGATCATTTTTTTTTTAATTTGAGGAGGGAAAACTCAATTCAATATATAGTATCTATTCTTAGTTACGACCCCCCGGAAAATTTCAGGTGTTAGGTTTGCGATACATTCAGTCTTTCCACATGAAGTGTGTTCTAAGTTGTTTTCCAGAGAAAACTATTACTGAGAGATTTGAACTGTTTGCCAACCATGCCAATAAAACGTTTAATTTTAAGAATTTTTCAAGTTTTGCTTGATATATTCCAACGAGTTTTCTCAGTAATAAAATATTTTTGTATTATAGTTTTAATGAATTTAATAAAAAAAATTACTTAAGTTAAACTTACTGTTTAACATCGCAATTACTTATCTGTTGGCTATTTTTGATACTGCATTGTCGGTATTTAGCGCCTGACGAATTTGAATTGTTAGTTAGCTGACGCACTCCAGCCAAAAAATGTTGATAATGCAGATTCAGTTTATCTTAATCTGCATTATCGATATTTTCGGCTTATAACTTCGGCTGAACTTATTAATGTTTGATATAACATATTATATTTTCGACTGAGATATCAAAAACACTATCTGCATTATCGATTTATATTTACTTTCGGCTGGAAACTATCGGCTAACTTTAACAGGGCTCGGCTGAAGCTTATTAATATTTGACATTTCATATTACATTTTCGGCTGAGATAGCAAAGGCACTATCTACATTATCGATATGTTTTACTTTCGGTTAACTTTAACAAATTGATGCATATAGAATTTTTTTTGTATTTATACTGTTCATAGATGGCGTGAAATGAAATTGTAGTGATGAATTTTTTTTTGATGTATAATAACTAAAACGAACTAAATAATTTAAAAATTTTCAATCTCCCCAATTTTCTAATCAGTAATTGATAAATCTGAACTTTTTGAGTTTAGAACTAAATCTCAAGCCCAATTTAGTTAGTTGAAAATTTAATAAAACTTATTAATAAAACTAACCTCATCATTTATGAATAAAAAGGGTTAGCTCGGTGAACACCAGACGTCACATTAATCATTCTGGACGTGCAATTACTAATTCTGAAAAACTGAGCTCTGGAGTCTAAGTATAACTTGATTCACCTACATAGTAAGGTGTAATACTACAAATCAGTGATTCTAATTTCCCTCCACAACCCTCCCTCTTTCCAAAACAGACAAGATACAGTTGCTTAAAAAACTCAAATTTTAATAGTCGACCTTCCCGGGAAAACCCGTGTACCCGTCGATCCATTGTTTCAGATCTATGGAGGATGACTCGGACATGAAATTATCATACTCAACATTCAAGGTTACTGGAGTTAAAACATCAATACGCTAAGTTAAAGTCCCAGGGCACAATTAAGCGATCCACAGGTTCTATGATTGATACAATGCTGGACTCTTCAATATTTAGAAATTTGCTTACACAGAAACACTTAAAACACCGTATTTAATTATTACCGGAAATGACGAATTTTGGTAAACAAAACTTAATTTCACTGAAATTCGCCATCTCTACAGTTAAGGCGAACTGACTATTCGACATAAATCTTTATACGTAAATTTTTTATATTCAATAAATGACCTTGTTAAAGTTAGCCGAAAGTTTTCAGCCGAAAGATAATGCAGATAGTGTCTTTGCTATCCCAGCCGAAAAAATATGCGACATGATTTTTCGATAAAACGCTCAATAGATTCTATATAGTCCGCTCCTACGTACGCCACGCAGTGCGAAATGTTTGCTGATCCCGGCTCCTACGTCCCCCGAAGTTCAAATCTAAAGCCTCTCGGAGGGCTAGCAGAGACACTATCTGTATTATCTTTCGGTTGGAAACTTTCGGTTAACTTTAAAAGTATAAATAAATGGGAGATTTTTACGAGATTTGGTAGTATTCTGTGTACCGAAAGTTGTAGCTTCAATGGGAGGTTCTACATTTTTTCAATGATGTTGAAATGTTTAGCATTTACAATAAATGACAAAGAACTGAAACATAAAAATAAATTTAAAAAATATTTTGCAACCAACAAGCGGGTTGACCTTGTTAATTTTCTGAATTATGCAAGACAGTTTTACAAAAAGTCTGGAAAGTTGAAATTTTCGCTTTAGAAAGCAAGTGTGTGTATTCAAAATCTATGTATACATTCCCGAAATGAAAGAAAGTCGGATGTTGGTCACACAACATCATTGCAAAATTGAAAAGCTCCTATAGAAGCTTCTACTTTTGGTACACAGATTTGCACCAAATTTTGAAACGATCTCCCAATTTAATGGAAAAAGTTCAAGTAAGATGTTTTATTCCAAATAGTAAATTTACCTGGACGGTATATAGAGATGCCGAATTTTTGGTGAAATAAAGACAGGAAGAGCTACTACCAATATAAGAGAAAAGATTTAGTGTATGAAGTATCATCCCGATTAATCAATCTGTCTGGACAGTACTTTGTTTTATAGTGTTCATTTCTGATCTTGGGTATCAGGCGCGGTAATCTAATTTGGTCTGCAATGTTATGTCTGCAGAGACAAAGATTTGCACATTTACCATCTATTTTAGGTATTTATATTCAGTCAAATTTTCGTATTGTGCGTCGCCTGTTAAAAAATTGATATTGAAAAAAAAATTGATATAGACGCCGATTTATTGTGCTGTTGTTTCCAATGGGAGCAAAACTTCTTTGAGAGGCACGATGTCCCTGGTTGCATAAGTTGTCCGCGTCAGCTAGTATTTGGCATAATCTACAATATGCGCTTGAGCTGCCGATTGACATATTCTAACGACAGATTGAATATAATGTAGGCTATTGGATCTCGTAACCGGACATTACCCCTCCAAATATTTCACCCACGAAAAAAACTACCCATCAGTTCAACACCCTAAGTCAATACTCGCTATTACCCTGCGGTCGTTCTGGCTCTAACATTCCCCCTAATGATTATAATTTTTTCACTTGGGACTGAGATATGGGTTTTCTCGTCAAGTAATGCTCCAAAATGAAAAAGTATTGATGAACAATCTCGATTTTGGGGCGTCATTTGACGAGAAAAATCTATCTAATCGTTATAAAAATTCACTTCGGTATACTCTCTAATGCTATGCTGAACAATTACGCAGGCATTTTTTTTGCCTAAAGTACGGAAAACTACCAAAATCATGGCTATCATATTGAGCATTTTTGTTATTGGCGATACAAATTAGTTTTGAGGGATTTACGAAAGATAACGAAACTAGTATTAAAGCGCATCGGGCTATATCATAACCTTAAAGTGTCAACATTTCTCTCCAAAAATTATTGTAGCTTTTGTCATTTCGCTGAAGTGTAAACAACATATTTTTTGTGCTCTAACCATGTCAACCGTTGTGCCAACAAAACTTAATTTGAATAAAATTGCAGCTGATAGACATCGATTAATGTGTGAAGCATATGGGCAGCATGCTCAATCAATAAAAATATCCACTGTTTTTAAAGTGGCGATTTTGATACCAGTGGAGTTGAAGGCGTTAATGGACCATGGTTCATGCCAAATTTAAAAAGAGCTCGCTCAAACTGAAGTAATGACTCAACAATCAATTCAAACCTGTCTCAAGACTATGAGTATGAAGAAACGTCGAACGCGGTTTTTCACGTGCGAACAACTTGCCCCGGTCGCTGGAGCAAGCATGCTGACCACTTTGCCACCGGGGCGGCTGTAATGTATTTCTCAACTTGCTGTAATGTATTTCTCAAATACTAGAAATCGATTGCGATGGTTCCTGATGTAATTGTTTATGCTGTATAAGAAAATTTCCAGCAGAAAAAATATGTTACTGCTATTCACCGCTAGATGGATCACTATTAGGTTAGGTTTCAGTAGTTGACACTTAGGCCACTTTTGGCCCATTGTGATACCACGCATTCACGCCACATCATTAGTCCATTCACATATTCACCTATTCACCTATACTCACACAATTACAGTATACCACCTACACATTGCAAGCTCCATGTCAACCTGTACATTGACATGGACTGTGGGTCGGCGTTGAATTCTGCACTCCATCAGAGGGTCTAAGTTGTGTTTATTAACATCGCCGATTGTTATCGATGATGAAAATTCGATTTGCATCCTGCCTCTAATGGATCACTGTTAGAAAAAGGAAATTTTTCTGCTGATTCTTTTTAAAACTAGCAGAGAATTTTTGAAATATTTCGAATTTTGAAACGAAAAAAGTGAATTTTCTTTAAAAAAAAAACGATTTACGTATTTATACCATAAAAGGAGTTTCAAAATATACTAAATTACAAATATACTAAAAACTAAATTAATTATAATGCAAATACAAGGCACAACAAAAAAAATCGCCTACGTTGGTAGCATTCCATACATTTTGAAGAAATGTTAATAAAAAATGTTTTCAGTTTTTTAACAAAACTGTTAGAGAAACCCCCCTGTAGCGACCCTGGGTTTATGTTTTTATGATAGCTGATATCATAATCTATAAATATATTTCAAAAATTTATGGTTCCTCATGTTTATAGATTATGATCCCAGCTACCATTAAAACATAAACTAAGGATGTTTTTCTGACACTTTTGTTAAAACCCTGAAAACATTTCAGATTAAAATGACTTCAAAAATTATAGAATGCTACCAACGTAGACGGTTTTTTTGTTTTATTCTCAATTTGCATTATGATGATTATGGTAATTTTAGTATATTTTGAGAGTCCTTATCATTTTGTTTCAAAATTAAAGATAAGATATATTTTTTCTTCTCTTTCCTAAGTCCTCTGAAAGAATAACTTCTTTCATAAAACTTGAGAATTATTGATTTGCTTAAATATTTAAAAAAATTTCAGCTGCTTTCAAAAATATCATAATTAAAAATTATTCTTTTTGTGATAGTGATGCCTCTAGCGGTGAATAGCAAAACACATTATTTCTGCTGGGATTTTTCTGCTATTTTATACAGCACTTTAATCAGATGGCTTTTAAGAAAATTGAAGAAATGGAGTTTTCAAATACTAGGAATCGATTGCGATGCGGGTCTTGATTTCGGGAAAAATCGTTTAAGGTGTCCTGCGGAGGGGCTCGGGTAAACTTTTCATTTTTTTTCTCAACCCAAATGAATTTGATGAAAATTGTTGAAATGGAGTTTCAAAAAATCAAATTTTTAAATATCATGGAACACCTTATCAGACCCTTCAGAATGTCTTATACCTTACTTGCGACACTCTGTTGCGTTTAAGCATTCCACCAATATCACTGTAGTCTATGCTAAATGCTTAGAAAATACATGCTGTATAAGATAGCAGAAAATTTCCAGCAGAAAAAATGTGTTTTGCTATTCACCGCTAGAGGCATCACTATCACAAAAATGAAATTTTTTCTGCTGATATTGTTTGACATCAGAAGAGAGAACATCTGAGAATTTATAATTTGCATAAAAATTTCAAAAAATTTCTGCTGATGTCAAAAAATACAAGCAGAAAAAATTTCATTTTTGTGATAGTGATGCCTCTAGCGGTGAATAGCAAAACACATTTTTTCTGCTGGAAATTTTCTGCGTTCTTATACAGCATACAAAATACGAAATTAGGAGAAATTAGAATCACTTTAAAATGTATCTAAGACCATAATTTCAGGAATCATTCTTGGACAATTTAAATATTTCACATTCTTAAAAGTTGCATTAATTACAATAAGTTGTTCTTGTTGTATTTTTTTGGATTAGTTTTGATAAGTTTCACTGGCATAGTTATATTACCGTTTGCAATTGTAAAATAGCAATCAATGGGCTCTTTTTTGTTTGTTCTGTTCTCCCAACAAAATAGTGTTGCCTAGAAGTGCCAGTGCCTCTTCTTGATTGGACAAATAAAAGTAAACATGTAAATTACCTTCTCATAAAACGTAAATAAAAACTAATTATTTTCATAAGTAGCTGTGAAGTATGTGAGCAAAGTTTTCTAAAAAATATCACATTATTTCTATGACAAGAAACCCCAAAGTATAACACAAATATCCCCAAATTTTGTGTAAATCTTGAGTACCTTAACAAAAGTATTTTCAAGAGTGTTAAAAGTCTCCCCTAAATATTTATATAAAAATAAAGGATAACAAGCCGTTTAGGTATATGATAAAACTAATTACAAGGAAGATAAAATAATAAAAATTTCTATTCAGCTTTGGTATTCATTGTAAATATGTAGATTTTCTTTTAAGTTATTTGCAAACAAAAAATCTTTTAATTAACAGAAAATTATTTATAAAAAATTAATTAGGCATATAAATAAGAGAGTTGACAAATTTTATATATAAAAAAAAATTAACTTTAAATTTTGTGCATTGCGCTTACGATGATAATGATGATGAAACGGCGAGAATATAAAATTACAAAAAATTAAATTTAAATTAGAATTAATTATGTGTTACTTATGGATCAAAAACAGATAATTAATTTTCAAGTATAATTAAATGATATAAAATATTTTTTTTTTTTTTTTTTTGTATACAATGTAATCAATCTTCTTTGTTAGCAGTACGTTCAAATAATTTATATGGCAAAATTCAACCTCATATTGTAGCTTGTCGGTATGGTAAATACCATACGGATGTACAATATAAGCGAATAAATTTGCAATTAAATTGAAATTCGCTTAATTTCTAATTAGAGAATTCAAATATAATTAGTGTGTTGAAAAAAAATCTAAGATATATTTTTTTTGCACCAGGTCACCGTTACAACAATTATGCAAAATCAGTGTTAATGTGTTAATGAATATAAATCGCGTTGTAGAAATATCAAATTAAATTTGTACGAGCTACATAATTAATAAATAATTAATTACACACTTGTAAATTCGTTTCAAGTGAGATTTGATTTGTGTTTGATGTGTGGCAGTGACATGTGTATGATCTACATAATGATGGCGTGTAAAATGTAGAACATGTGGTGGTCCTTTTTGTAATTTCAATTTGATGAAATTAAACATTAAAGTATCTGTTAATTAAATTGTGCTCAGACATGGATTAATGTGTATTGTGACCTAAAAATAAATTTTGTCTAAATTGGCGGGAGTAAAAAATTAAACCGAATTGAGAACATTAAAATTAAGAAATAGTTAAACTTCTAGAATAAGATGTCCTTTCAAATAGCCTAACCACATACGAGTACTCAGAAATTCATATAGAACGAATATAATTTTAGAGATTGAACGAAATCATACTATAACACAATTCGTTCCCAAAAATCTCCCAAAAGCAACTTATTTCAACTTTTCCATAATGCAAAACATTGGAATGCTGACGCCTTCAAAATGTATAAACTGGTTTCGGGTTTTGCTGTACCCCTCCTCAAATTCTCGTGGAAATTGGTCATCCCAGTCTAATTTTAGAAGCCACAGTTTTTGAAATAACATTTTCATGAGGATGGTAGGAAACCGAGAGGATCAAAGATGCGAGAGGATTATGATCTAATTTTTCTATTATTAATTTCGCCGTTTCTCCCTGAATTTTAAAGGAGGATTTGTCGTTTATTGGATGCCGTTGTAAAATCAATGTTTTGATTGTAGATGTTTTGTCTTTGCATATGTCGCTCACAGATACCTCGTCCTTCATTTCACACAAACTGTTCATATTTGATTTCCACTTTCGTAACCTTTTCTTTTAATACAACAGTTTCCTCCATGTCATTGCTAATTACCTTGTTAAAATGTCATCTACGTGAAAATTTTTGAATATTATTTGTTTCTTGGTATTTTCACGCTCTGAGTCAATTGCTAGTTGTTGCACTGTTCTAATGGCGAGGAACGCTTAACACACATGGCCAAAATTAACTTGAGTAAGCTGGGGCCTATTATTTGTATTAAGATTTTTTTTCCTTGCATAAAATTCGAAAATTTTATAATCTATTATGAACCAAAAAAAAAAAAGAAATCGAATTTTACGAAAATCAAATGTCAACATTTGACTGATAGAGACTCTATCGACTTTTTAAAATGTAAGTTACTCAATTATTTTATAAAAGTTGACTAGGTAAATGATTTTTTTCCATTTTATTTGAAACTTATTTTATTGTATTTTTGTAGGTCATATATCAATAGTCGCCGATATGACATTTTAATTTCTTTTATGGAAAAAAAATCTTAGTAGCTATAGCAAAACACTTTAAAATGCGAGACTACGACCCAACCTTCGTGGAGTGGAAGAAACCCTGTTGATGTTTGGAATTTTATCTAAACCAACACAAAATAGCAAACTTCATGGAATTTTACGATTTTGTATTTTGCGTATTTAATTTTCATGATTATGCTTATCACGAGAAAATCAAAGCGAGATGTTGAAACGTTATCAGAGACCGTATCCTTGAAATCGGTGAAAATTTCCCCAATCAGAATACAATTTGCTTTGAAATTCTCTATATTATTCGAATTTTTCGCCGGCTACTTTAAGCATTTTTTTAAATTTATTTTCATTTTTTAAATTAAGAAACATAATTTTTCCCCCTACTATAAGGGAAATGTTCCGACTGGGTAACTCGATTCGAAATTATTCTCTTAGGGAGATAAATATTAGTAATCTTGAAAATAAATTTGAAAAAATAATTAAATTGTATTCCGATTGGGGAAATTTCCACCGATTTCAAAGATACGGCCTTTGGTAATGTTTCTACGTCTCGTTGTGATTTTCTCGTGATAAACATAATCATGAAAATTTCGACCTCGAATGTTTTGCAGATTTACCGTTCTCTAATAGTCGAACACAAAAAATAGGAATTGCGTAATCCCTAAAATTCTCTGTATGTGTATTTGTGCATATGTGTGTTTTTTTCTTCGTTTATTCTAGACAATGTGGAAAAATCCATCATGAACACTGTGTGAGACTCTGCCATCACATCTCGCAACTGCTGTGTCTGAACTATCTCAACAAGCAAATCAGCTCTTTAATTGTTTAAACATTAAAATTTTCGATGAAAATAAGAGGGGTCGGCATCTCTACGTTTCCGGCTTATTTAGATAACTATGGGGCCTAACTGTTGAATTCGACCTTGATTTTCGACGGCTATCGTTTTCCTATAGCAAGCGTAGAACCAAAAGAGAAAAAAATAGTAAAAATTTCTTACAGCTTTATTTTTTCTTCTTTTTTCTGCTATAGGAAAACGATAGTTTTCGAAAATAAACGTCGTATTCAATAGTTAGGCCCCTGTTTCTAAAATAAATCGTTCAGTTCAACTGGATACCGTACATTTCTTTTCGTTCTATTGCAACAGTTCTGCAGGCGCTAATCACTTTGGGTATAGAATTGCAGTGTATGGGATACTCATTTTCTCAGGCCCAGATATTAGAGAAAGAGGGAGAGAGAGAGAAAGCTTTACTAATTTGACATCGATTCGATTATTGCGACAATTAGAATATTATCAGCGTAGGCAACT
Organism: Nephrotoma flavescens; assembly: GCA_932526605.1. Classification (NCBI taxonomy): domain Eukaryota; kingdom Metazoa; phylum Arthropoda; class Insecta; order Diptera; family Tipulidae; genus Nephrotoma; species Nephrotoma flavescens. The sequence goes on along the minus strand of OW052222.1, from coordinate 220,542,526 downwards.
ACATTTTCGAGCTTAAGGTCTTTTCCGAGTACAGAGCCAGTTCTTTCCTAGTAACTCTTTTCTACTTGCACCCTATTTCTCTATACTACTGCAAAATAGGCAAGGCACGTTCCCTGGTATTAACGGGCTTCATTCTGCCTTTTCATTTTGTTCTTGTAAAATACATTTTTAATAACTAACTTAACCATGGCGCTAGCTTTTATAGGTTGACGATGAATCTTCTGATTGTGCTTTTCCTATTGTATGCAATGCAACGTAGTCCCTGCGTTTTCCAAATATCTGAAAACCTAACTTGTCTTAGACAAGAGTTCTATAACTCGAACAATTCTTGGGCGTTCTCTTGTATGGTGAGGTAGTTCGGTCCTAGAAATTGGTAGTTAGTGAATGGTTGTACATTATCCGTTTCGATGGTAGTGGTTGAATACTCATCGTTCAACGATGCAATAAAGTAGATGCTGTATTAGCCATTAGGATATGATATGCTGATGCTACACCTAGACGACCTACTTCAACGTTCATCCTCAACCTAGTACATAGGGACTTTAAGCATCATCGCTTGTTTTGTCTAATTGCATTTTCATTATATCACGTACCTCCGTGTATTTATATGTCGTATTATGGAATGAAAGTGGAGTGGCTATTTCTAACATGTTGGGAGTAGTGCCCAAAAATCATTGGGATCTCCCAAATTATGAGAAAAGCTTCCGCATGAAGCTTCATTTCGATCAGTCAATCCGTCTGGGTTATAAATAAATTACAGATATTTAGTTTGTACGATACCACCCACACATGAATGCGAGCACACACATAAACAGAGATATTTTTAAAAACTATTTTATTGACTTCGGTGAAATAGCGAATGGTAGATTTACAAAAAATCTCGAGGTCGAAATTTTAATGATTACTACACTTTATTTTACTACAGTGAAGAAAGAAAAATGTTCTAATCTAATGCAAATTATGCCTGCAAAAGAACGATTTTTAAAACCGGGCGTCCTACAGTGTCAACCACATTTGGATCCAACCAAATTTTGCTTGTAACAAGCGTATACATTCATGCTCTAGGGCTACAAAGCGGTAGCATCCGGTCGGGCTTAGTATCAAATACCGCCTCATATAACAATTAAGTATCATGTGGAGGTTGATATGCTCATATGCCGTTCAAATTCGATGATCGTTGAACAAAGACATATTATGGATATAGGGCAAATCAAGAGATTCAAGAGATACAAGAAGCTTTTTAACGTGAGCATTTTTAAAATCTAAATGATCTGCCATAAAAATTAAATATTTTTTTAAAACTCCTTCTAAAGTACACGTTGTAGATATACGTTATATAAATACCCCGCATCAATTTTAAAATAATCTTTCAAAAGTTCAGAGAAGTATTTCTCTCGTCTTATTATTAATAACAATAATAATATTAAAAGAAACCAAATTTATTCTGGATTCGATCAAAAAAAAAAAAAAAAAAAACGTAAAATAATAAGCAAAGTTAAAAAACCCACCAAAGACCACACACGATGAATTTAGTGTTTGTTGTTGGTTGGTGCTTTTTCTCCATATACGTTCAGTGTTTTCTTAATGACAAAATCTTAAAGAATTTATTTTTCTTAATAATAATTTGTAATTTTGTTATAATAAATAATACGTCTTGTAACTCGATTAAGCGAGTTACAAATTTCTTTTCTATATATCACGTACATAAATAGTTGCGTCTTTGAAGCTCTTTCTCTCTTTCGATTTAATATTCCTTTAATCTTAATGAGGTACCATCCATATCATATTATACATACATATACGAATACATAAATAGGAATATGTAAATTTTGTTAAGTGTATATCGAGTGAATGGTAAGATGATTAAATTGGGCGATTACGAGATGTCGGAATAATTTAAGTTCACAACAATTAAATTATTTAACTCATGTATATGTGAGAAACACCCACCCATCAATATAAGTCGCGCGATCGATGAATATTTAATAATGTCATTAATATCTAAATTGTTTTATTAATGGGACACCCACTATTTAAGAATCTCTTGAATGCGCATTAGCTATCCCGTATATATATATATATCGATACAAAGTGTAATTAATCACGTTGGTTTGAATATTGGATCCGTGTAATATAATTTGACAGCTTTAAAATCGACAACGAGTGTAATGTTGAGCTTAATGATATGTCACATAAAAATTTGTTTGATCGACAGCAATCATTGTTTTCGGCTTTACGATCATAACAGAATGGCACTAAATTCCGCTGTAAAATTTTTCGCAAGGCAAACGACATATTTGCATGATCAAAGTATGTTGGAATACGATAAACGAAAAACTTAATTTGTAAATTCCTATAAAAAAATGCTAAGGTGCTGTTGCTAATTTAGGTGGTAAAAAAACATTGGTCTCTCGAAACTATAATACAACTAGCAGCAAAAACAAGTAATAAAAATTTTCAAAGCTAAACCACAAATGAATTTAATTCAAGGCCAAGCAGCAACCGACAAAACAGTTATTCAAATCTTCGGCGGGTCCTGTACCTAACCCATTGTAAACAAAACTAAACAACAACCAGCACAGTTTCCAACCACTGTTTCGTGCCATTACCAAAAAACTGGCCAGGCGTTAGGACATCTATACTGGCCGAGAATTTAGGATGGCTTCAATTTGGCTACCCTAACAGCCATCTCTTGAAACTTACTGCAGCTTCCCATAAGCCTGCAAAATTTGGACTGGCTGGAGGAATAAATGTCCGAGATATACCGTGATCGTTAAGGTGATCTGAAATTATACTAGTATTATTAAATTTGCCAATGTTATGGAACAGTTTAATTATTTTTCGATGTGCCCCAATAAAATTTGCCCCATTATCAGAATTGATTTCTGATGGTAGTCCGCGTCGTGCAATAAAACTTTTTAAAGCAGCAAGAAACGCATCTGCTGTTAAATCAGACAACCTCCAAATGTAAATATATAGTCTTATGTCGTTATGCACAAGAAGATTGATATATACCCTTTCACATGTACAGTCCCTCTTTCCTTTTTAGTAGCAATCGAAATTGGCCCACAAAAGTCTACGCCAACTCGACTAAAGGGTCTTGACACCGTAACTCGTGCTGTTGGTAAAGTACCCATCATTTGAGTACTAGTACCTGCTCTTTACCGGAAGCATACTTGACATTTGTGTTCAACTTGTCTGGTCATGCTTCTGTCATTTATACAATCCAGAATTTTTGTCTGAGAATAGAGGATAATAGGGATGGACCAGGATGGAGATATTTGTAATTGTAGTATGTGTCTATCATTTTTCTAAGGATATGGGAGTTTGCAATCTTCCGCCCACTCTGAGAATACCTTGTTCAGCTTTGAAGGGTGATAGTGTCGACAGCTTTCTTTTTGATGATAAAGATCCCGATTTTGCTAGATTGGCCATGTCTTCTGCTTAATATTCCATTTGGCACCGTGATATGCAAATTCCTTCCGCTAATTGTAATTCCCTAACCGTAAGTTTACCATAATTTCGGTTTTCCTTTAACTTTTCCTGAGAATTCTTAACACATCGTGTGCAAAAACCAAGTATACGTTGAAGCTTGGATTTGTAGACATTGTACCCCTTTTTTACGTTCTTCGGTAAGAACTAATTCGGTAGTTGATGGAAAAGTTGTTTCCAAGATGATTCGGACTCTTTTAACCATTTTGGCACATGCCACCACAAATCTATCGATTTTAAGGCTTTTGGGAGTATGTCTCGACTGGCACAATCGGCAGGATTTCCAGCAGACTTTACATGATCCCATCTGTTTCGTGGCAAAGTATAGAGAAGTTCCGATGTTCTGTTTGCCACAAAGGTTTTCCAGCGACGAGGTTCCGCTGATAGCCATGCAAATACTATTGAGCTATCAGTCCAACAAAATTCCTTAATATTGAATTGTGCAAATTCTTTTTTCACTTTAGCAAACAATCTACTCAAAAGCCTTGCTGCGCAAAACTCCAATCAAGGTAATGTGACCTGCTTTAATGGAGCAACCTTTGTTTTGTTTTTGATGACTTGAATATTTCCAGCATTATATTCAAACTTACAGTAGATAAAAGCTGCATAAGCTGCCTCACTAGCGTCACAAAATCCATGAAATCATGGTATTCTGATTGTTTCTAAATGCGAAAGGCTACCCCGCAGTTGATTCCATTGATTAGTGATGTCGCAGGTGGTAACTCATCATACCAATCTAATTTGGTTAGCCATAATTTCTGAAATAATATTTTTATTATTATTATTATTATTGGTGGGGCGAGCCACCCAAGCGGATCGAACACTTCTGAAGATTCTGATAACAAGTTTCGTTTAGTATATTTTATGTTATCATTTGATTTAACGTTGAATTGAAAATTATAATTTTTAGGATAGCCCGAGAACCTTGATTGCATCATCACATAGACCGGGTATGTTGGAAACCCATTTTCTTAACGGAAAGCCACCAGGATGTAGAAACGTGATCAAATCATGTTTAAGATTAGAAGCTTCATTGATATCTGTTGAACCAGTTAATAGGTCATCGACGTAAAAGTCGTTTCCAATAATTTTAGCTAACCGTGGCAACTTTGATTCGTTGTCATTTGCAAGTTAGTGTAATGATCGAACGGCTAAAAACGGTGCGACTGAGGTCCCATGGTCACGGTTTTTAGCCGAAAATGTTCGGTGGGTAAATCTGGTGAATTCCGCCGTATTATATGTGTCCCTTTTTCGTACATTTACTTGTCGATACGTTTTTCAATGTCTGCACTAAATGCGATGGGGTGTATGCGAAACCGAAATAAAATCGACCATAATGCCGGCTGAATCGTTGGGCCAACCAATAAAGTATCGTCCAGTGATTTCCCATAAAATGTTTTAGATAACTTGTCATGAACTCTGAATACATTTGTTTATATTGTTGGTCTTTCAGCATTCGACGTTCGACAGACTTCAATCTTGACCAAGTGCTGGGTCAGATGTTTTGAATGGTATGGCTACAGTATATTTGCCGTTTTGTTCTCTGCCTTCTCGTCTTCGGTAAAGTGGGCGTTGGCGGAAGTCTCCAATTCTTCACATTCAAAGAATATCCTCAGAGTACAATCAATATTGTCAGAATCTTTTGTTATATTATCATTGTATATGTTCGAATTGTTGCAGCTGATATCTCCTGACAATATCTATCCAAATTCTGTATTTTGTGCTATTGGGTGTCCATCATCTCCCTTCAATCGACCGTTCTCTAAAACATTGATTTTTTCAAAATTGAGATCTGCTAGTTGTAGATTTTTAAAATAATCATAATTTTGTATGTTGAAATCCGCCACTGAGGGGATTTTGGTTAATTTTTTCAAAATAAACACGGTCATCTCGAAGCTTCTATACGATTCAAACCGAGATTTTATAATTCGCACCTCCCAATTAATACTATGATAAGTCTTAACCCTTGAGATATACTCGACGCGACCGACGTGACTCAAAAGTAAAAATATATGATTTCAAACTACAGCGATTACATTCGACGCGATTAACGAGTCTTCAGTAAGCTATGGAGAACAACGTTTTTGATATTTAGAAACGTCGACGCAGTAACATCAAGAATATCTCAAGGAACACTAACTTTACAGTAGACGGTTTTTTTGATATACAGTATGTGCAACAACAGCGTGTACGGCAAAAAACTAAGTAAAAATGAAACTAGGATTTTTTTTTTTATTATGAAAGTTTGTTGTATTTTCTTCGCTATCAACTAATAGATAGTAAAGTCCCCATTACTGTTGATAATTGCCCGGCACCTTTTGTCTATACTGTTAACCAAAATTTCTGCATATTGTAGTGATAAATATTTCTATACCTTCCGGACCACTCGAGCTAGATGGCTCAAATTTTATATGTGGTACATTTTCAGCTTAATCTTCCAAAGTGACCATATATTTTTGCTCGGATTGGCATCAGGTGACTGAGATGGCCAATCCAATGTTGTGATACCCTTTTCAGTTTAAACTCCGAACAGAGTTTCCTATGGTGTTTTGGATCGTTGTCTAATTGCAAGAACCAATTCGAGTTCCCCGCTCCAAACCATTTAAGGACAGTTGGTAACAAATCTCGTGAATAACTTTTTTTCATGAAAGGTGCATTTAGGCTCCGTGTGGAAACGATTAGTTGACCAAAACCTTGCTTCGTGAAGCATCCACATGCATGGAGCTAGGGCAGGTGCTTCACAGTTTGAACAATTCTTGTTTTTGCTTAGTTGACCAAACATATACCTTTTAACATTAAAACCTTAGAAGGATGACTCATCAGTAAACACAATATTCGTAAAATCTTTGTTTTTATGTTCATCCGCCCACTGTATGCGCTTTTCCATGTATTTTTGTATTACCAGTGGTTTGGCCAAAGTATTTCCATATGGCTTATTCCATAATTCTATTTCGTATTGTTGCTTTTGGTATAACAGTATTCTTTTTCGCCAATTTTACAAGAGCAGCATCCAGCGTACACGAAGAATTTACGTCAAATAACTGTATGATGGCTTCATCCTCCTTTTTTGTAGTGGTTCGGATTTTGAATCTATCTGGCAAATTGTCAACAGTTTTATACATTGAATAATGTGTAATCCACTTCTGCACAAATGTTTCCGACTTTTTTGTATATATTTTGCTGCACTTGCAACCGACAGTTTTGGTCCTTTCGGATGTACACTTAAAAACACCGCTTCAAATCGTTTTTTATAGCACCCAAGAGGAATCAATATAAAACCGGTTTAAGCCTCGCCCAAATTTATTCCTACAGTTTTAAGTGCAATTATGCCGTACATTTTGGTACAAACGTTTATTTTAATGTAAGAAATTAAACTGTATTACAAAATCCATCATATTCAATTGTTTTCCTTAAAATTTGACAAAACCATAGTTTCTGACTTCTAAGATTTTTGTCTTTCCCAATTTTTACATATTACAATTGAGCTTGTCATAGTTTAAATTTTAGTTGGTTTAATGTGAAATTAAAATTAGTAATAGCATAGACAAATATAAATAAAAAGACTGCTTATATAGAGTCAGAAAAATGCAAGTTCAGTAAAACTTAAAATGGGTTGATCTATGCAGTGGAACCTTAGTAACTTATTCTTCATTTATTTTTTGTACTTTACTTTCGTAACGGAAATTATTTTTAGATCTCGGTGCCGTGTTGATGAAAACTATGTTTAGTTTGTTTATATACATATACGTACATACATGTATACAATTTGTTGAAACTCCGTGTAATTCGTTTTTCAGTAAACCCAGCAATGAGGAAATACAAAACAAAATGTAGTGAGCGAGCCAAATTTTCCATACATGTTCGTTACACAAATATGTTATTGTATATCTTAATTTTTGGCGCTTAAATATATAAAGTGATCCACCCCTGTGGATCGAAGGATTTAACGGTAAAGTCATAAACTTTTAAAACCATTTTGGAGGCAAACTAAGCAATTTATGAACCCTTTGTGACGAAAGCTTTGATTTGTATGGTGAGTTTATGAAACATTTTTACAATTTAGTTGTGTTAAATGGGATTTTCACTTTCAATAATCGATTACCCATAATTTATTTATTCATTGTATTGTGATGCTATTCTACTAAGGGATCTTTGAATTTTTTAACTTGAGACTGCGAAATTTGCAATCTACCATTCGCTATACGTCTCTGCAACTCACACGGGGCGACTGATCGGGATGTAATCTTACCACACAGGAAGTGGTACGATTATATGGAACTTTTTATATTTGTACAATTTCATATACATATTTTGAAGAAATAGTATTTATGAAAAATACGACCACAAACTGGAAATGACGAGATTGAATATAATTTTTTATTTTTATTTTTAATAAACCTTCATTTACCGACCAAATAGCACAGTGGTTAAAGCTTTGGCATTTGGATCGGGAGGTACCGAGTTCGAATCCCGATAGAGGCAGGATGCAAAAGTGAAACTTCATCACAGATTATGATCTGTGATGAAATGTAACTCATCTATGACCTTCTGTCGGAGTGCAAAACTCATGGGCCGACCCATCCTCCATGTCAGTATAGATAGGTTGGTTTGGAGCTTGCAATGTGCAGATGGTCTTAAAATCGTACCTATAGCCGTACGCCCTCGGATTGGCTGACTGGCGTAAAAGTAAGAACGGAATAAGCAAACCGCGAAAGAGCGGTTAGAGTCTTGAACAGGCCCCAGAACAGATTGCAGGGTTAAATACAAAAAATAAAAAAACCTTTAGTTATAGGATATACTCCCTCATTGTTGCAATTATTTTGAAAAACAACATATTTTTTTTTAGTGAGTACTAATATTCCAAGAAAGACTTCCCTAAATGGCTTTCGTCGCGGCAATGGGTGATCGGTTTTATTATAAATTAAAAGTCTGGAGACATGAGATTATCAAATGTCTGTCGTTCGCAGCCGTTTTCAATTTATTATCTAAGATTTCTCTGATTCTTCTCTATGAAAACTTCACCTTCAGAAAACGATTGGTTTCTTAAAGTGTTGTGAATTAAAGAACTCTGAAAATACGGAGTCGTTTCGTTCCGCAACGAAACATTACTTCTGAGATATACAGGACGTGACTGCGACGTTTCTAAATGTCGAAAACCTTGTTCTCCATAGCCTACTGAAGACCCGTTAAATCGCGTCGAATATAATTGCTGTAGTTTGAAAACATATAGTCATTTTGAGTCACGTCGGTCGCGCCGAGTATAGGCACATTCGATTGAACTGATTTAACTGAATAATCTGAGTTAACTGAGGTAAACTGATGTGATATATTCAGCTAACTCAGATTATTCAGTTAAATCAGTTCAATCGAATGTGCCTTATATCTCAAGGGTTAGAAAATTCAATAAGATTATAAATTAAATTTGCAACAAAAAGAGTTTCTTATGATTTTCTGATTTTAATGGAAACAACGATTTTTGATAAAACTTGTCTTTGTAGAATTTCTCTATACACTCTAAAAAATTTTTGTTGGATTTTACTTCAATAATTGAGTGTAACTAATTACACTCAATTATTGTAGTAATTTTAAACTCGAAAGAAATATTCAACTTCCTGTGTAAACGTCAACTTTTGAAGGAGACAATTTAAACAAAAAAGTTATTAATAATATTTTGAAATTGTTGAATTATTAACAAAATGTGTTTACCTTTAAACAATATAAAATTATATTTAAACACTTTTTAAACATATTTACGATTAAATTGAAGCAAATTAAATTTGATTTTCAACAATAGTTGATGAAATTGGCATGTACAATTGTTGAATTTTTAGAAGATATATGCTGAATTTTTCATATAATTTGTTTAATTTCAATCACTCGTTGTTCGAATTTAAACTCAAAATTGTTGATATTTTAGTCCAAATTTACTTTTATTTTTAAGTTTATTATATTTAAATTATATGTTATATATATAATATTTCATTCAAACAACAACTAAATTACTTAGATACATTTTCCAATTAAACATAGTAAATTTATAAAATGGGTTAACATAAAATTTCGGAGGTATATTTTGGAGCATTGATTTTCTTCGTGACGTTGTGGTGTGGTAATTGAACTATTATTCAGTTCACTTGTTCTTGGTCGTGGTGTTGACATCCATGCCTCGTCAAATTTTAGCTACATAAATTTCACATTATATAGAGCAGCGTAATATTCGAGAATATCGTCCTCTGTTATTTCAGACCCGCTTGCTTCAAGGACCAAACTAGTTCCTTGCAAATCAAGGGAATTTGCTGGGAAGGATATGAAAAATAATCTAAGTGGTATGGTACGAAATGACATATTACAAAACGACATAAGCGAAAAAATCATTAAAATGATTGGAAATTTAAGGCCATCAATGAAAATTAAGTTCAAATGCCAGGGCAATATTTTTTTTTACTAGTTATATTTGAACTAGCTACTTTTGTATATTTTGTAGATTAATTATAAATTCATGGACCAATAAATAAAGAAAACTATATAATATTTTCTTGATATTAATCATTGGGCTCAGTTATTAGAATTTGTTTCCAATCTTTTCGTTTTGGGCATATATCGTTTCGTAACATCTTGTTTCGTTAAATGCCCAGAAACCCTTCTATACAAATACAGAACTAGAATAAATGAATATTTACCTTTGCTAATGACAGCAGCTATGTTGCAAATGATCAAAAGATTTTCCGGATGCGACGATCCCCACTGCAGACTTCAAATGGAAATGTTGTTAACGAAACTAAAAAATATTAAAAGAGTATGAAATATTAAATTTATGATAACATATAATTTAAACATAACATATAAAACACAATTGTTTGAAAACAATTTTTACCGTAACTTTTACCGTAAACGAATGATCTGACACGTATTAAACACGACTTTGTTTAATATTAATACTAAATTTTTACTAAGAATTATTACTGTATTTTAAAAACATTTTATAACGTACTTACCTTTAAGACAAAATATCACACAAACTACTTAAATTCCACTTTCTTGATTATTAACTTTTGATGTTCGTTCTGCAGACCTGTGGCTTCAGTTTTAATGCATTTATACAATATGGCATCTAACTCTAAATGAATTTTGTTTTATTTTGTTGAATATTCAACAATTTTTTGTTTAATATTTACCACAAAATGATTTTATTCAATATTTCTACTGAAAATTTATCAATTGATTAAAGTTCAACAAACGTATTATTTAGTTTCCCACAACAAGTAAATTTGCAACATGTTTGTGATGAAATTTAAACAACTAATTGAAAAAAGTCAATATTTTATTGAATAAACAATAAAAATTTTCATTACTACATTTATTGCATGGAAATTGCTAAAATAATTTAAATAAAATTAATTGGTCTTTAGTTAGATTTGATCAAATTTTTTAGAGTGAGGTTTACAAATATTTTTCATAATAAAACAATTACATAAAAACGAGTATGACAAAAAGATTCTATATCGAATTTGTAACAAAACTTGTTTAGATCAATAACACTTTAAACACCGCTCATACAACATTTTTTAATTTAAAAAAAAATAAAAAAAAATAAAAACAATTTGTATTTGTATAACGTTTTTTATATTAATTCTTTAAAAATATTGCCGGTCCCTGGAGAAGTTTATCTGCGCAGACGTGCGGTCATTATAGTATTAATCTAAAGCTTTAGCTAAAATGACGAGTAACAATAATAAAAACGGAATTTCACTAATATTTTCTTTCTCTTCCATCCTCGATTGACCCCGGATTAAATTTCAGGCGTAACCTATTTCCACAAAGTCGAACATCCTTAATTAAATGATGTAAATGAGGTTCAAGTCAAAGTACCGGAAGTGAATAGTATACTGTCTAATGCTTTTATGCGAATAAATGAATTCGTTATAATCAGCCATTCGACTCCGTAATCGTAACGTTGGTTAAGTTGATTGACTAGATAGAACTGTTTAACCTGTGTAGCTTCGAAGATGGCGCCATCTCTTTTAACAGTTTCCGTTCCATTGGACTAATTCTTAAATAAACACAATTAAACAAAAGAATCACAATATTCCAAAAAAATAAAATTATGAAAAATTATTTCACAACCTTTATTTAAACAATAAACAATTAATTCTTATACAAAAACTTTTAATAAAGGTAGAGTAAATAAAATGGTTGTATACATATAATAACCAAAAAAATGTTTGATAATCCTAAATTTTATTTAAAGTTTAATGTTTGTTCCTTAATTTAGGGATTATTAACATATAATGACATTCTATTATTGGCCTTGGTCTTAATTTTATTTATTTGCCATTTGCATTTCTTTCTTAGAAATATTAAAACCAGAAAATCCAGCAACTCAATGTTGTGACTAAAGCACGGATTTTCTTTATCAAACAACTTTTTAAACGTTTCTTGACCATTGGTATAATTTATACAACTATTACAAATATGTTCTTTTATATTTTCAATTTGAGGTTTTGTCGCAAATACATGTTCTGCAATTTTTATATGAGATTGAGATATTTCGAAAAATATATCGCTGGGAGCTTTTAGCTTTCCAAATTGACTGCTATTTGTGTAATTTTTGTAGAAAAGGAAACACTCGTTTTTCATTTGGACTGAATCTCCTGGTTTAATTAACATTTTGGTACAGTTTTCACAATGATTCCTTTTTAGGATTGTATGAGCAACATATCCTGTAAAATACTTGGCAGATTTTTCATCACATTCATATTTCTCGGTCATGGCGATGGTTTCAATAAAGATTAAATCCAATTTATTATCTTCTACAAGACTTTCTGTTTCATCCAAATTTAAATCATAAAAACCACTCGATCCTTCAAGATTTTTTAAATTATCTTCATTGATGTCCTTTAAAAATTCTGGTGTTATTAATTTATCATCGTCCATTTAACAATTTGTTTAATCAGAATTCTCCAAAAATTTTATAGACATAATTTGAGATGCAATGTTGTTAAACTCATGAAGAGAAGGATTTGAATTATTTCCACCTCTTTGTCTTACAAGTTCAAAAAAATTTTCAATTCGGTCTTGATTTAGACAAGAAGTTAACAGAAATTCTATCTCCGCAAATAATAATAAAATCGCTTTAATGGTTTGTTGAATACTCTTAAAACAGTAAACGTTTTTCCGATTTATTGGCTTAACATTTTCAAAATAGTCAAGCATAAAATTTAAATTTTGATGAACTCCATTATTTTCCTTTAGTGCACATTTTTGGTAATTAGGATCGAATAGGATTTTGCTATTTAAATTATCGAACGTTTTATCTATTTTATAAAGAAAATTGAAAGAACTCAACGTACGGCAAAGCTTCTGTAGAGAATTGTCCAAAATCAGACAATGTTTTAATTCCTGTCACTACAGTTCTGCTAAATATTTGCGTCGATAGTTTAACACGCATCTTTTCGAAATGGTTTGGATAAAACATAGCTTAGTAGACTTATTTTTTTCACTTTCATATAACTCCTTCAAAACGCACCAGCCTACAACTCCGTCTGGGGTTTCCAAATTTGTTTTGAGCAAGTTGTTACGAAAGGACTTGATCAAATGAGGTGGATCATATAAGGCAAAAATTTTTCGCTCGTTATATAGGAAATAAGGCTGATTTATTGTAATGTTAAGTAAACTAAACGCTTTTCGGTTGTTAGATCCTTGATCGCAAACCATTGCTACCTCGTTCAAGCCAACTTCTGTTAAAATTTTAATAGTATACAACAAAACATCAGTTAATTGGTTTCCGTTTATATTTGTATCGCTGGCATGGTAAGCGATCATATATTTATATTGCTGGAAAAGTCCGCGAATCATAAAAACAATTAAATAATTACCGATACTTGAAGACCGTACATTATTTATTTGAGAAAAACCATCAATAACGTCACTGTGACGATCATATTCCAAGTCGGGTCTAATTTTAACTTCATCAAAAATTAAAACAACATGTTTGGCTTGACTTCCCATTTCATCTACTTTTTGCTTATAAGTCCTTTTAAAATTGATAGATTTATACAGGGTTTTAGGTTTTTAATTGGGGCCCATCGGCTCAATGATGATTCGGCTGGCAATCTTATTTTTAAATTTTCTCTTAAGAAATTATAACACGTCGGTGATTTATAATACATCTTTCGAGCAAGGTTTTATTGAGGAACAGGATATTCTCTTTTTTGGTAGTTAATATCATTTAACCCAGATCCTTGGCAGATGAACTAATGTTGGGTAACAAATCAATTTCGGACATTAATGTTTTCGTTTTGCTAACATTATTTTTAATTTTTAAATGTTTTACTTGTCGGTGAAAATTTAAATTTTTTTTTTGAAAAATTGTGGTTTTATTTTTCAACTTTCTAATTAGCCGAAGACTTTCTTCGTATTTTGATTTATAATAAAAACAATTTTTTAAATATATTTCGCAGTTCGCACAAGCAGAACAAAAACCTTCTTCTGGTGTTACTTTACTCGGGACATTATCAGAAATTAAAAATTTTGAAGAATTCATAAAATTGTAGTTTGATTTACCAGAATACGTTTTGATATTTTTTTAACGCACAGGTGTTTCATGATCTATTTTCAAATCCGGATAAGTTCACACAATATTCGGGAACTGTATTTTTAATTAACTTCTGTTTTCCAATAGAATTTGAATCGAAATGTTTTTCACATGGTCGTTTGTTCAAATTCCAAATTTTAATATCACATTTTTCCATCCACACATTAAACATTTTTTCATCTTTAGGAAACAAGAAAAATTTGGATGATTTCTTCTAGATGCCTTACATGACGGCACAGCACATAAAACACCTGACTTGTTCATATTTAAAAAAATGAGGTATTGATTAAATTAAATTGACACCATTTATGAAAACTTTACAATAAAGGAAACTATTTACGTACATAAATATTTAATTTCAAAGTATATCGAGGGAATAGAGGAAACGAAAATAAATTAAAATAAAATCCGGCAATTTACATTATTTGGTGTCGATAACTGTGCAATAATGATTTTTTTTACTATCATAAATATAATATACGTAATACGTAAATCTTTGCACTTTAGAAATTTTATGTAAGTATGAAACTACAAAACACAAAAATACAACACGACTCCTTTTATTGGAATATCACCAGCAACTAAACTAATTAAAACAAAAATTTATGATCAGCAACAACAGGAATTTTACTTGATGCGCTAAAACGTGCGAAAAACAAAAAATCATAACAAAACACGATCGTTTCGTACCAGTCGTACACCAAACGAAAATTATTTGTGTTTTGTTTTACTTTTGTGTGTTTTGTTTGAATACGAAATAAAAAACTGAAGAAATTAATTTCTTTTGAACAGAACCTACTGTATCTCAAACGAGTGCCCTTTTAGAATAAACGAGTGCCCTAGGAAATTAGAACTTTTTCTGTTTGGAATATGCAGTCTTATTAATTATTTTGGTCTATGGTAATAGTTAATTAGGTGTCGAGACAATTATAAAAAAAATGTTTTTTTAATTTATAACGTATATTTTAAAACAAAATTATTTGAAAAAATCACATTTGATCACAATTCCTTCAATTCTTATAATATTATAAAAAATAAATAACAAAATAAAATTGTATAAAAATAAAAATATTTCATTTGGTACATTTTTGATTTAATGTTTGCCGTCTTATTCGCCATCCTCATCGTCGTTGGTTATGGTTTCGGTAACCAGCAAGGTCGAATAAAAACTGTGGTACTGATGAACAAGGTTCAATTCATATAGTGAATTTAAGTTCTTCCACTTTGCTGAGGTTATTGGCAGTGGTTTTTCGTAACTTAATTGCGGAATGAAATTCATAAATGTTTGTGGGTTTTTTGTCGCTTTTCTGCCTCTATTTTTGCTGGCGTTTATTAGTTGCTCTTGCGGCAAATCCCAGTCCGTTTTGTAGCTAATACCATTACTTCTCTTAGTTTCTTCCTCTTGTCGATTGTGGAATGAACCGAATCACCTTCATTCTGGGTGTGTCTTTTGGTGAGGTATCTCTGCGAAATTTTAATATTAAATTTGTTGGTCGCCCAAGTATAGAACGATATGAGAATTTTATTCTTATTTTGGTGATAACAGTTGTCTGATCAAAATCTTATTTCTTCGAGCTGATAATTTTTATTCACGTGCATTTCAATAAATTTTTTGAGGCAGCTTACTACCTCACTTGGTCCTCGTTTCGCAATGAATTCATGTCAGACGTAGCAGTATGCTTCTTTCGTATTAATACAGTAGACTGTAAAATTGTATGAATTAAAATTTCTTTTATAATAAAAGGATTCGAGCATGTTAAAATTTTTTGAAGTCGAAAACTATTGTTAATATTTTTCCATTGCTATCAATAGCAGCCTTCTTATCATCATCTTTAAATGCTCAGCAAAAATTCCTTCTTCTCTTTTTAAATTTTGATTTTCAAAAGACGCGCAATCATTGCATCTATCTTTTTTCGAAACAAAAAACGATAAGTTAAATTTATTATTAAAAGTATCGGCATATTGTCTTTTGGTTGCTACATTCAGGTTATCGTTTAAATTTCCGACCCAATCCACATACATTCTGTACATTGCGCTGATATTAAAATCACCCACCAAATATTCTCTTTAAGATTTTTTTTCGTAAATAGTGGGATTCAATCTTTAGAAATATATTAATATGATCTACAACAGACTTTACTGTTCTCAATTGATCGTTAGTAATCTTTCTGATATATTTTCCACGCATTATCAGGAGTTAATTTATCGTTGTCCATTTTTAAAAATATTGTGGCAATCCACTGCCTGTTTATTCCTAGAAATATGAGAAAAAATTTAGTCTCATTAAAAATAACTGTTGTTTACTTCACGCTTACCAAGTGTGTCCATAAACATTGTTTTACAAACACGTATATTATTTTCGGTTTCACAGCCCCTGTCGTTCCTACCTTTTAACAATTTTATTGGTTCGTTTTGCAGTGGAACTTATTTTTCTTAAAATATATTCCCTTTGCAAGGTTATGTTACCAATCGCCCAAAACCTATCAAACTGTTGTTGCATATACTCGAAAGCAATATTGTTACGACAATTTAACCTGGAAGATAATTTACATCTAGGCCCTATTTTTCGCGCTGTTCCTTTATTATAATCTGTCTGAATCTGTCGAGTTTCCTATTCTTTCTCATTGACTTTTCTTTTGCGACCGGGTCCTGTTCGTATTTCGGTTTTTTGACGTTTTCTGGACATAATTTATTCCAGGGTTTGGTATTCTAAGATAAATTTGTCAAATAAACCAGTTGAGCCTCATTTACTGCAATTGGCGGTAGTTCAGCTTCATGAGAGGTGACTCCTGCAGCTTCCTAAATCTCATTTGCAGATGTTAAATTTAATTCAGCAGTGTCAGCGGTTTTGGTTACTACGCTTTTTTTAATTCGAGGAGAAAATGGACTGAAACCGGGTGACAAAATACTCGAATCTATAGAGTCACTATCTGGAATATATTCCGATCCACTATCTTGAAAATCTTAAATATAAAAGTGAAAGCGTTAATTTAAAACTTAATGACTTATTTATAACATTATAAAGAGTCACTCTACAGAATCGAAATCAATACATATCAAGTTTACAAATAGGAAATTAGAATATATTCCGATTAGACTGAATTCGCAACAAAATCCATATTCTGATAATGCTAAGTACCACGCTAGACTCTAAACTCAGATGGAAAGCGCATGCTAAAAAAAAGGCAAGAACTATGAATTTAAAATTCTGAAAAATTCACTGGCTTATTAAAGATTTCTTCAAAAAAAAAAAAAATATGTCACAAAAATGTAAAATCTGCAATCAGCTGAATGGCGAGAGGCCGGTTAAGCTCGTCTGGCTAAAAGTGTAGCAGCAGTCTGGAACGGTTGTGGTGTATGTATTTTGGCTCGACCCCCAGCGATTATTATTTGGTTGCCGACCTCAAAAAAAACCTCCAGGGAAAGAGATTTGGCTCGTTCTACAAAAAACCACCGAAACGTTAGAGAGGCCTTGGACTAATTGTATCACTCTAGAAGGAATTTATGTTTATGAATAAAATGTATTTTTCCCAAAAAAATTCGTTTTCTTTGTTAGACCGGAAGCTTTTTAGGCGATTTGTTACATAGAATATTTTTAATGATCTCATTGAAATTGTTTAAAAATGCAGCAAATCGAAACCAAAAATTCTAAAATGTAAATATGAAATATAGACGAAATGTCTAGTGATTTGTTAGGAAATAAATCAATTATAGTAAATTTTTTGAAAATGTTTATGTAAACTGTCAAATATAATGATTTGCTTATGGACATTTAGTCAGATTGTGCGATATACCAGTTTTAAACAGCAATGGATTTCATGAATGTCTGCGAGTAATGTTATCGTGAATTTTAATCTCCTAAATCTAACCACCACCAAAGCTAAAAACTTGAAAATGATTAACATTCATAAGAATCGGGAATATGATACGTTTTGTGTGCGTTTGGAGAGAGACAAATCTGTTTGTTTAAAACTTTAAATAAAAAGCTGAAATGGTATATCGTGCATAGTCTTAAAAATTTGACATTTGTTCAAAACATGAATATTTCATTTTGGACACAACATAAAAATTTTATATTTTTTACCTTTTGTTATGTTTTTTTTTTCATTTTTTTTTTGTGTGTTTTTTTAAATAAGATAAATTTGATTAAAATCAAGAAATTGAAAACAAAAATAA
The DNA here is from genome assembly GCA_932526605.1 of Nephrotoma flavescens. NCBI lineage: Eukaryota > Metazoa > Arthropoda > Insecta > Diptera > Tipulidae > Nephrotoma > Nephrotoma flavescens. The sequence goes on along the minus strand of OW052222.1, from coordinate 220,524,264 downwards.
AATTCGGTAGCCAAAAATAATAAATTTTCATAACCTTAATTATTTGTCATAAAAATACAAAATAACTCAAACAACGACCACCCATGAGACGTGGAGACCTCAAAAACTTTATAAAATAAAATTTAGCATACGTAATGTTTTGAGTTGGGTGACTGAGTATGTGTGTGTGTAGTCCGATTGAAATAATTCATAATATTTTAACGTTTTTTTCTTGCGCGTATACCGTATATGCTTGATTGCTTGTGCTTAAAAACAAGATTAAGAGATTTTGTATGTTTGCTTGTACACAAAAACCCATAAACATAAACAATAAATTAATTTAAATAAATACATTTCTAATTCATATTTAAAATTGATTTATATGCGCGATTAGATTTTGATTTGTTTTATTTCAAAATTGAAATTTTACACGAATGTACAGTTTATCTCGTTCTTTAATTAAATTTAGTTTTAATGGATCATGCCATTCTAATTTATATGAAACGGTGATCTACCCTACCAAAATAGTAAACGTATGCTCTATATATAAAAATCACTTAAACTGTATCATTCCACCATGGTCCATGAATCATACTGCGTACACACAAAATATTTGACAGGCTTGAACTTTCCCACATTTTCGAGGAGTAAACGAATATTTAAAATTAGATCGCATCAAATTCTAAAAATAAAATTATTAATAAACAAAAATAACAATTCACAATATGATTAAATCACGATTAATAGTGGTTTTTACATTATAATTTTGTATAGAGAACAAAACTTAACATGGTCCATGATAGTGATCTAAATCCATCATTAACTGAAATTAAATTTTAAATGTAGTGTTATGACCAAAATTATTACTCTGTACAATAATTTGTTGTCACTGCGTGGACTAGATCATAAAAAATATAAATAATCAAATAATAACGTGACATCGATGATGAAATCATTTATGAATGTCACTTCGTAATAATCATAAAAGTATGATCACTTTTCGCGAGAATTGGGAAATCATAATTATTTGCCTCGTTTGCATAATAGGGTCATCCGAGATATTATTCATAATTTTTTGATTTAATAGAACCTTATTTTCTAAGGTTGGAAAAAAAATCGTAAACCAAAATTTTCGATCAGGTTT